>PVKH010017373.1:0-15434 GCA_004027955.1 Chaetophractus vellerosus | reverse complement strand
ATCAACCTTCGTGTTTGGAGTAATTTCATTGCCCTGTTGTGGGCTCTGCTGGACAGTCCCCTGCAAGACTTTGCAGGATGGATTCCTGCAAGTGGTACCATTCCCCTAGTGCTAGGGAAGCTCATCCCTAGGAGTCATGTCCTATGCTGGGGGGAATTTATTGCATTTATTTGCTGAGTTTGGCTTAGATAGAGATCACATTTGAGCAACAAGGAGGCTATCAGGAGGTAAGTGTTAGGCACCCTAAAATATTATGCTAAGTTTCAATTTCAAGAGTAAAGGTTCATAAGCACAGTAATCAACATCAAATGCCAATCAGTGGACTGTATTCCTTCACTATCCATTGCCTCTGTACTTGGGGGATATTTGCTTTTCCTTTAGAGACTGTGGCAGAGCTCCCCAACATGGGAATTCAATATTCTTTCAGTTATTGTGTGAATCTCTGCCCAATGTGACAATGCCCCATGAACATTTGAACACATCTATATGTCTTATATGTATACCCAGGTGAACCTCCTCCCATATATAGCCCATCATCGAAACCCCGCATAAATGGTCTTCCCCTGTAACAGCTGTAACCTTCTGAAATCCAGAATTCCCTCAAAAATGAAGCCAATAAAATAGCTAACTACAACTAGGAAGAAAATGAAATAAAAATGATAGTTTTAAAAATAGGAAATAAAATACAAAAATTTTTAAAAATTAAAAAAGGGATAAAAATGAGAAAACATATTTTTGACATTTTGCCTTTCATCACTGTAATATCTGTTTTCCAGTATGTACAGTGACATTTTCATCCATTTATTCCCCCAATATCTTAGTTTTCTCATTTTTTTTAAACAAGTTTTAGGTTACAGCAAAGTCACATACAGAATATAGGGGACTCAAATATATCCAACATAGTTACCCTTTGCCATCTTCCTCTATTAATAACATTTTATATGTGGATAGTACATTTGTAACATTAGTACATTTGATGTACTAATATTGAAACATAGCTACCAACCATGGTCAATGGTTTACATTATGGTTTACATTTTGCACCATTCACTTTTATAAATTTTATTTTAACTTAAGGTGGCCTGTATCCATTATTGCAAGATCATGTAGAACACTTCTATAGCCCTCAAAATTTCACTTATTCCACCTATTCTAATCCTCCATCCTCCTCCCATCACGACCCATAGGAACAACCAGGTTTCATTCTTTGTAAGACCAGATTCATAGTAACTTGCAACAACACTGAGGGATTCACACACTGTGCTGTCCTCCCCTATAGTGCACTGCCAATGTTCTCAGGAGACTTCAGCCCCCATATTTGAGAACTTAATGGGCCTATCCAGGATGGGAACCCAACACCTTCCCTCTCACTATGTGGATTTCCATCCATTGATATAATACACTATGTCTAGACAGACAATCACACCTCCCTAGAAGCTTGCCCAGGTATACCCTGACTCAAATTCACCCTACATCCAAAGCTCTAAACAGGTAACTCTCCCTTGCCCTATTGTCAAAAGAACATTACAAACATTGTAGTTTCAACTACATACCTGCCAATCTCAGTGTTCAATTTCTCCCTCCTCGAAACCTGCCCCCAGTTCCATGGACAGTCTAACATCCCCTCCACAACCTCACCCCTGCCATACCTGCACTACCTAACCCAATAATGCCACTGAACCATTGTCATGTCCCTCAACTGCATAAATACAAATGTCCAACTTGTCATGGATTTTGCACATATGGGCATTAGCTCACAGCCTTCTCCCTTTCTATTTCCTCTAAACCTATCTTCTAGACTCTAGCTCTGTGAGTCTGCTCTTTTTGTTTAATTCATATCAATGAGGTCATGTAATATTAGTCCTTCAGTGCCTAGCTTGCTTCACTCAAGATTCATCTATGTTATGTCATGTGCTAATACTGTATTACTTCTTACAGCTGAGAAATATCCCTTTGTTTGTGTATGCCACAATTTGCTAATTCATTCATCTCTTGAATTGCATTTGCCTTGATTCCAACTTTTGGCAATAGTGAATAATGGCACTGTGAACGTAGGTGTGCATATATCTGTTCATGACCTTGCTTTCATTTCTTCTGGATATATACCCATCAGTGGAATTGCTGGATCATATGGCAGTTCTATAGTTAGTTTTCTGATGAACTACCATACTGTTGTTCACAGTGGTTGCACCGTTCCACATTCCCATCAGCAGTAAATGAGGGTTCCCTTTCCTCCACATCCTCTCCAACATTTACAATCCTCTTTTTTTTAAATAATAACTGCCAGTCTAATGGGTGTAAGAAGTTACCTCAAATTGTTGTTTTGATTTGCAGTTCCCTAATAACTAGTGATGTGGGGCCTATTTTCATGTGCTTTTTAGACATTTGTATTTCTTCTTTGGAGAAGTGTCTATTCAAATCACTTATCCATTTTTTAAACGTTTTTTTTTGCCTTTTTATTTTTGAGGCATAGGATTTCATTATATATGCAAGATATGACACTTGTATCAGATATATGTATACCAAATATTACCTCCCATTGAGTAAGCTGTCTTTCCACTTTCTTTTTTATTTTCCTTTTTTATTATTTTTTTATTACATATCCCCCACCCCTTTCTGCTTGTTCTTGCTGTATGTCCATTCCTGTGTTTCTTTCTGTCTACTTTGTCTCCCCCCATTGTGGCGATGCACCGAGACTGGTCACCATGCAGGTGGCTTTGCTCCGCTTGTGGGAAGCTTCTGCTTCCATTCACGGCCAGGTCTGCTTCAGTTTGTGGGTGGCTCACTGCGCTCTGTTCGTGGGTGGCCTGTCCTGCCTGTGGCAGCTTTGCTCCTGTCCATGGCAGCTTTTTGCCCTGCCCAGAGTGGCTCCATCCACCCATGGTGGCTTGCCTTTCTCAAGGTGTCTGCCCACTAGGAGAGGTCCCTGGGAACCAAACCCAGGGCCTCCAATGTGGTATACTGGCACCCTATCCACTGGGTTAAATGGCCTGCCCCCTCCACTTTCTTGACAAACTCCATTGAGGTGCAAAAATTTTTAATTTTAAGAAGGATACATTTATTTATTTTTTCTTTCACTGCTCATGCTTTGGGTGTGAAGTTCATGAAATCATTTCCTATTACAAGATCCTATAGATGCTTCTCTATATTTTCTTCCAAGGTTATTATGGTCTTGGCTCTTATATTTAGATCTTTGATTCATCTTGAGTTATTTTTGGTATAAAATGTGAGTTGGTCTCTCTCCTACTTTGGACTATGGATATCCAATTCTCCAAGCACCATTTATTGAAAAGGCCATTCTCTCCCAGTTGATGAAGCTTGGTGGCTTTATCAAATATCAGTTGACTGGAAATGTTCAGATCTATATCAGAACTCTCAATTAAATTCCTTTGGTCAGTTGTCTATCCTAGTGCCAATACCATGCAATTTTGACCACTGTATATTTTTAGTATGTCTTAAAGTCAGGTAGTGTTTTTACTCTGATTTTTATTTTATTTTTCAATGTATTTGGCAATTAAGAGCCCCTTGCCCTCTCAGGTAAATTTTATAGTTAGGTTTTCCAATTCAGTAAGAAATGATGTGATATTTTTGGGATTGCACTAAATCTGTAGATCAGTTTGTGCAGGATAGACATCTTAAGGATGTTTAGTCTCCCCATACGTGAACAAGGAATATTTTTCCATTTATTTAAGCCTTCTTTGATTTCCTTTAACAAAGTTGTGTGGTTTTTCTGCCTATAAATTATTTGTATCTTTAGTTAAACTTTCCTAGGTATTTGATTCTTTATTTGCTCTTGTAAATGGGATTTTTCCCCTTGATTTCCTCTTCAGATTGCTCATTGTTGGTGTACAGAAATGTTACAGATTTTTGTACCTTGACCTTACAACCTATGTCTTTATTGAACTCATTTATAAGATCTAGAAGCTTTGTTGTAGATTTCTCAGGGCTTTCAATACATGGACCAATGCTGAATGCAAATAGTGAAATTTTAATTCTTACTTTCCAATTTGGATGCCTTGTATATCTCTTTCTTCTCTAAGTCCTCAAACAAGTAATTCTAATGCAATTTTAAATGGGAGTAGTGAAAGTGGGCATCCCTGTCTTATTCCCAACTGTTGAGGGAAAGCTTATAGGATTTCTCAAATATCATGTTAGCTCTGGGTTTTCATATATACTCATTTTCATATTGAGGAAGTTTCCTTTTATTCCTATGTTTTTTAGTGTTTTTTATCAGGAAAGGGGGTTTTATTTTGTTGAATGATTTTTCTGCATGTATAGATATGATCATTTATTTTTTTCTTTCGATGTGTTTATGTGGTGTATTAAAATGATTGATGTTCTTATGTTGAACCTTCCTTGCATGCACTTGGCCATGTTATATAATTCATTTGATGTGTTGTTGAATATGATTAGCAAGTATTTTGTTGAGGGTTTTAGCATCTAGGTTCATTACAGAGATTGGTCTATAATTTTCTTTTCTTGTGGCATCTTTGTTTGGCTTTGGTATTAGGGTGAAGTTGTCATCATAGAATGAGTTAGGCCATGTTCCCACCACTTCTATTTTTGCAAAGATTTTAACCAGAATTGATGGAAGTTCTTTCTTGTATATTTGGTAGAATACACCTGTGAAGCCATCTGGTTCTGTATTCTTACTTGGGAGGATTTTGATGAATAATTCAATCTTGTTACTTGTGATTTGTCTGCTAAGCTTATCAACGTCTTCTTTTGTCAATGTAGGATGCTTGTGTGTTTCTAAGATTTCCACATTTCCACTAAATTAATCATCATGTTGTCATATAAATTTTCAAAATATCCTCTTGTCAGAATCTTTATTTCTCTGGGGTCAGTGTTAATATCTCTTTCCTCATTTCTTATTTTATGTGTGTGCTTCTTCTCTCTTTTTTTCTTTGTGAGTCTAGCTAAGGCTCTGTCAATTTTATTGATTTTCTTGAAACACCAGTTTTTGGTTTTGCTTTTTTTTTCTACTGCTTTCTTATTTTCAGTTTCATTTATTTCTGCTCTAATCTTCATTATTTCCTTCTTTCTTCTTTCTTTGGTGTTAGATTGTTCTTTTTTCTAATTCCTCCAGGTGTGCAGTTAGGGTTTTTATTTTAAGTCTTGCTTTTATAACATAGTCATTTATGGCTATGAATTTTCCTCTCAGTACAGCTTTTGCTGCATACTATAGAAGTTTGGATATGTTGTGTTGTCATCTTCATTCATTTCAAGGTAGTTACTGGTTTCTTTTGTGATTCCCTCCTTGACCCACTGTTTGCCCAAGAGTGTGTAGCTCAGCTTCCATATCTTTTTGCCTAATCTGGTTCTCTGTCCCTTACTTATTTCCAGCTTCATTCAATTGTGATCAGAGAAATAATGTATATAATTTCAATATTTCTGAATTTATTGAGAGTTGTTCTGTGCCATAGATTGTGGTCTATCCTGGATAATGATCCATGAGCTCTCGAGACAAATGTATATGTGGTGTATTTAGTGTAATGTTCTGTATATTGGTCTATTAGGTCCAGATCCACTAATGTATTACTCTAAGTCTTTGTTTCATTAATGATTCTCTGCCAAGATATTTTACCTAATGGTAATCATGGTGTATTAAATTCCCCCATTATAATTCTAGAAGCATCTATTTCTCCAATTAGTTTTTCCAGTGTTTCCTTCATGTATTTAGAGGTAACCTAGTTAGGTGGATAAAAGTTTATAATTATTCTTTCTTCTTGATAAATTACCCCTTTTACTAAAATATAGGGTCTGTTTTTGTCTCTTACAATAGCTTTGCATTTAAAGTATATTTTGTCTGTTTTTGTATAGCTACTCCCACCCATTTTTGTTATTGTTTGATTGTAGAATTGTGTCCCAAACATCCACTTTCATCCTTATTGCATCCCTGGGTCTAAGGTGGTTTTATTATAGACAGCATATAGATGGGTCATATGTCTTTATCCATTCCTCCAATCTGTGTCTTTTTACTTGTGAGTTTAATCCATTAACACTTAATATTATTACTGTCAGGAAATTACTTACATTTGTCCTGTTTTCATTAGATTTAAGTATGTTTTTGCTGTTTCATTTTTCTTCTTTTTTTTAAAGTTGTTCTTATACTTTCCTCCAGTTTTCATTCTCTTGTTTTTTTCTTCCCTTTTGACTTGCAGAACTCCCTTTAGTAGATCTTGAAGTGCTGGTTTCTTTTCAACATACTTTAATTTTTGTTTATCTCAGAAAATGTTGAGCCTCCCTCATTTTTCAATGCCAGTTTTGTTGGATACAGAATTTTTGCCTGGAAGGATTTTTCTTTTAGCCCCTTGACTATGTCATACCACTGCCTTCATGCCTCCATTGTTTCAGGTGAGAAATCAATACTTAATCTTATTGAGCTTCTCTTGTATGTGATGGTTCTCTTTTCTCTTGCTGCTTTCAGTATTCACTTTTTGTATTGAGAATAGGATAAAGAAATATGACCAATTTATATGCCGCTTAAATTGTTTCTCATCGCATTGTTTGTACTCCACTTTTTAATTCTCAGTCCCCTGCATTTCTTATTCAAGTTAATTGCTCATTTTCCTAGTTCTGTCTTCAAGCCCTTTCTATTTTAAGTGCTTTCTATTCTAAGTGCTTTCTTTCCCAAGGCAATTGAATCTGAGTATTTGACAAGTAGATGTCTTGGAGTAGGCCTGTTAGAATTTATATTGTTTGGGGTGTGCTGCATTCCCTGACATGTACGTCTGTGTTATTCAATAGGTTTGGGAATATTTCAGCCATTATTTCCTCCAACACACCTTCTATCTCCTTTCCCTTTTCTTTCTGGGATGCCTATAATGCCTATATTTGTGCATTTCATGCTGCCATCAAATCCCTTAGTCCCTGTTAAAGTTTTTCTTTTTATCTATATGATCTACACTCTGTTTAATTCAGCTCTACTGTCTTCCTATTTGCTGATTCTTTTCTCCACATGTTCAAATCTGCTGTTATGTGCTTCCAGTGTATTTTTAATTTCTTGTATTTTCCCATTCATCATCATCATATCCATTATCTTTTTATTTATGTTTACAATTTCTTCAGTGTATTCTCTCAGTGTATTTTTAATATCCTTAATCTCTTCCTTCTCTTCATTAAGTTGATTCATATTTGTTTGGACATCTCTGATTAGTTGTTCCATGTTCTGCATCTCCTCCTGTTTTTATTTGTTGGTTAATTAGACCAACTGACAAACTATGTGAGCAGATCCCCCTGCCCTCTCCTGGTCAAGATGAGGCTGCTTCCAAGTTTCAAAGGGAAATTTGGTAACCAAACTCATCAAAAAGAAACCACTGCTTACCCTCTTCCAGAACCTTCCTCCTCCCAGGGGATGCTAAATATCTTCCTGTTTCTTAGTATGGGTTGTAATTTTTTTCTTGGTGTCTAGGCATTATTGTAAATTGTTTTTTTCCCAGCTGATTAGCTTCTCTTTGTAACCTAGGTTTATCTTTTGCTGTGGTAAGAGTTCACTTTGACACTTCATTCCTCTTATTCCATTTCCTTGCTGTTGTCTATGTTTCTTTGAAAAAAATTAGGACATAGAAAAGGAAAGAGATAATTAGACAAAAATAATAATAGTAATAATATTAGGAAAAGGTAGAGGAGGAAACTAAGGAAATGAATAATTAACTTGAGTAAGATCTATGTGGAATTAAAAGGCCAGAATGACAAGAAGAGAGGGAAAGAGGAAAGAAAAGTAAAATAGGAAAAAAGTATAAAAATAAATAAAATTTAGAAGAAAAGGAAAGAGAAATCAAGACAAGGAAAATCGAAGACCAAAGAAAAAGATGTGCAATATAAGAACAACAACAGAAAACAGAAGATAGAAAGATTAAGGAAGGAAAATAAATAACTTAGGTAGAAAAAAATTGGTAAGCAAACAAAGGGAAACAAAGTAAGTGGAAACACCACAAAGAAGAACCAATACAGTAGCTACTAATTTAAAAAAAGAGTGGGGGAAGAAAGAAGATTAAAAAAGGAAAAAAGAACAAAAAACTAACAAACAAGAAATGAAGAAAAAAATATGGGAAAAAAGCCTTCCTTCTTAGACCCCTAAGGAGTGTCTCAGGCTTCCAGTGTTCATCAATCAATTACCCTGCAGCCAGCCCTCTGTAGGTTTTGATCTGGGTTTTAGTGAGTAATATAAATTAATTTTTTTTAAAAGAAACTTTTTAAAGTAAAATAAGAGGTCTGAGAAAAGCTAATGCAAAAAGAAGATCTACAGTTTCCCTGTCCTAAAGTATCATCTGATGTCTGATAACTCAGTGGATCACTTCTCTAAGAAGAGTTAGGAATTGACTTAAGGATCTTGTATATTCAAGGTGGGAACATCTCCACTGAGCTAAACTTTCTCCTTGGGCCAGTTAGCCTTTCAGAAATCTATCCACCCTTTTTCCCTTGGGCAGGGTAGAATCTTTGCAGGTGACCAGGTTCCTCCTTATTAGATGCCTGTCTTTCTCCACCCACTTTATATTCTAATTCCTTTCTCTCCCATGGCAGCTGGGTCTGACAACCTATGTGAGCATGTCCCCCTTCCCTTTCCTGGTCAGGTCAAGGTCACTTCCAAGTTTCAAAGGAGTCTTTGGTGACCAAACACACCACAATGAAACCACTATTGACCCTCTTCCAGAACCTCCTCTTCTCAGGGTACCCTAAATAGGCCCATGAAAGCTTATGGAGGCTTCTTACCACCTGCCTTCATTAGGGGAGTTGAAATTTTTATACATTTCAGCCCTGGACTAGTCAATTGCCTGTCTCTGCCCTCTCTCTGCACAATTTTCTCTCTCCCAGGGTGGCTGGGTGCTTCAGGCTACCTGGTCAGATTCTCATCTCTCCTTTTCCTGGAACCACCTTGGTGCTGGATGTTATGTTCCCCAAAGTTCAAAAGGGTAACCAAGTAACCAAACTCACAGTAAGAAAACCTGTCTACAGCCTTCATCAGGACCCTCTTCCTTCCAAAGTACGCTCCCTCCCACTCGGTGGCTGGTGGGAGTCAGGGGGTTCATGGTGTTTTTTTGTTTAGAGGGTGGGGATTAGCAATCTACCATTTCCAGCAACAAGGGTCAGAAACTCATGGTTTTCCCTTGGGTTCTTTATCTCTTTGTCCAGTTCCCTCCAGATCAATGTCCTGAAGCCTTCTGCCCCATGGGTCCCCAAAATAGCTCACTCAGGTAGGATTTTGCCCTTCCTCAGCTGTTTTATTTTTTGTGAGAGAGCTTGGGAGTGCCCACCAAAGCAGAGAGTGTCTTGCCAGAACCCCAAAGACACTTTAAGGAGTACAATTAAAGTGGTCAAAAATAGTGTCTATGAGCTTACCCTTTTTTACTTTCCTCTGATGTCCACTTTGCAGACCTTAGTTTGCAGGTGGACTCAGACAATGTTACCCCTGTCCCCACCTTTTTTTCACTATTTCTAAGAGAAATTTTTGAAGTAGGCTAGTTAGGGAATCAGTAGATGGATTTGGAACCTGGTAGGAAAAAACAATACAATTAAACATGTGTCCTTTGGTACCCCCAAAATGGCTGCTGGAAGAATCTGTGAGATTCCCCTATTAGGAATGAGATACCCTCCAGAAACCAGGAGAAGCCCTGTATATTGTCCAAGGACCTTATAATTAGGCCTTCCTGGTGGATTGATGGGTGAGCTAATCAATCAAAGCAGCAAATATTTGGGAGTCCTCCCCTGTCATTGGCCAAGGGGTGGAATAATTACTGGTTCAAGAACCAAGTACAAAGACAAAACAAGCATTTTCTTGCCTTTTACTACTGCTCTTTCCTTCCCTCCCCCAGCTTTCTTCACCCCTTCCCCACCTGGATCAATACACAAGTAAACCTGGGGAATTAAAATCTATAATGGGAAATTTTAGTGTGTAAATCAGTCCTCTTTATCACTCTTCAGCCTCTTCCTCTCTACCCAGGACCCATCATCTGCTATTTTCTCCAATTTCTCTTCTTACCATTCCTTAATAAATTACTGGCCAAATTAACCCAGCTTGTTCTTGAAATTCATTTTTTTTTTTTGCAGCTTAGCCAAGAGCCTAGAGAAAATCCGGGTTCACCCTGGCATCCTTTGCTCATGGAGGCAGATTTGAGACTTTATCTTCTCAATTCTGGTGACATAATAAATTTTTCCCTTGCGTGTTCAGCCTTGGTGTAGATTTAAATTCTCTGTGCTGTTTAAGAACCTAGAGAACCCATGGGACTCCCCTTAAAAGGACAAATATAATATCATGGAAATACCTCACTGTTTGGAAACAATTTAAAAAATTATATAATTAGAATCTAAAATATATTACAAGGAAGGGGTGGAAGTTAGGAAATGAGAAACTAAGCCTTAAAGTACGCAGTGTTCCTATTTGGAATGATGGAAATTTTGGTAATGAATGGTGGTGATGATAACACAACATTGAGAATACCATTTACAAAACCAAAATATATATCTGATATGATTAAAAGGGGAAACATTACATTGTATACGTGATAATAGAATAAGCATTTTTTAAAACACATGAAATACACTACACAAACAGTGAAACCTAAGTTAAATCATGGACTTTAATTAATGTGCCAGTATAAAAATGTGCTTGCCTTAGTTGAAACAAATGTTCCACACCTATGCAAGTTGGTGGTGTTGTGGTGGTATATGGAAATACAGTATTTTGTGCACAATTGTTCTGTAAACCCACTACTTCTCTAATAAAGGTATAAATACATTGAGGAAAAATAATATTGAAGGTTGTGGAGAAATGAACTGGGAAGTGTGATGGCTATGTTCACGTGTCAACTTGGCCACATGATGGTGCCTGGTTGTTTGTTCAAATAAACCCTGGCCTAATTGTTACTATGGGAACAGTTTGTGGACTTAAATCTTTAGTAAATTGATTGAATCTAAGTCTGATTACATCTACAAACAATTGAGGAGAATGTCTTCAGTAATGAGAGAAGTCTCATCCAATCAGTTGAAGGCCTTAAAAGGAGAGATGATTATTTCATCATTCAGAAGAGAGATTTCCCATCCTATTTCAGCCAGGCTGCTTGGAATTCATTGGAAACTTTGATCAGAATTCCCAGCAGGCAACTTGTCCTATGGAATTTGGACTCATGCATCCCCACAGTCATGTGAGACAATTTAATAAAAATCTCATATTTGCAGATCTCACCTATCAGTTCAGTTTCCCTAAGAACCCTGACTGATATAGGAGTAGATTCATAACTTTAATGAGGATAAAGCTTATAGTGTAGGACAACTAGTTTTCATGAGACAAATGGTAATGCAACTTGGAGGGGCTCTTTTGTGGTTAGCACAAACAATAAGCACTAAATTCAGAAACTATTCTGTTGATGGAGCAACAATCTGATTAGATTAGTTTGTAGAGGAATGTATGTCCTAGGACTTCTTTGTAAATAAATCAGCAATTTGTCCATCAGTGGAGTTTAACATCTGTGTATAGGCAGGAAAAGAGTGAAAGGGATCTCTACAAGTAGCACTACAATTCTGTGGTGACATTTTTGCATATCCAAAGTTGCACCTCCTTGAAGAGCAAATAAAAGAGATGTAACAATTGGGGAGGATGGAGACATCACTAATATAATCCTTCAGGTCAATAAACAAATATATAAGTGCATAATGCAGTTGTAGGGACAAGAAATGCCCAGTTCTCCCTCCCACTAGCTATTTGTGTAGATTGCTAGAAAGGGTGGGGTGGAATTGGCTCACAATCCATCCTGGAAGATTCTGTTTCAGTGCACACAGGACCCTAGGTGTAGTAATCAGTAACCTACATATGTGCTGCCCCTCACTTTTGCATATATGTAGCCTCTCACTGTTGTGTACATGCTATCCCTAACTGTTAATCATGTACTAGGCTATGTGTGCCATCAAGCTACTCTATGCATTAGCTAAACCCCCTATTTGTGTTGTCTAGCCCTACATAATCTTTTTCTTCCTGCTGTACAGTATGATAACTACTGACCAGCCATCATCTGCACTGGACATGTGAGTAATAAATGTTGTGAATGCTGCTGGCCTATCAAAATATTCAGTGAGCCTTCCCAAGATTCACTTTTCTATATTACATTTGACATAGTTGGTAAGATATTCCAGAGAAATCCATAGGAGATAAGGCAGTTGAAAGCACATCAGCCATCCCAGATACTGTGAGGAGGGGGACCCTATAGTATAAGGGGGAATATGTGTGTGTGGGGGGGAATTCTGGGACAGCCATGCATGTTGATGTGGTATGAGCTTGCCCAGTGGTTAAACACTTGGGGACCAATGAGGGAATTGGGGGATGTTCCATACACTCCTGCTGGTTTAGTGCAGTTAGAGGAGAGAGTAGAGGGAGCTCTTATTAACAAAAAAGCAATGTGCAGAGGCTGCAGTCATTATGTGGCCCTTCCTACTTGCCTTGCATGATAGTACTAAGAAGCAATTAGCAGCTGAAGCAAGGGCAAGGTGACTGGATGAGGAGATGATGTTGGAACAGTATCACCATATAATACAAGTAGATCAGAAGGAACATTTAACTAAAAGATTACAATAAGCACAAGGAAAGGTACAGATAATGGCCTCTAGATATGCTTGGGTTAAAGGAAAAAAGAATTACAACTAGAAAAGTATTTGCAGACTTCCACCTCTGCCTTAGTGACAGTTCTCTCTCAGCAACTAGATAAGAAGGAGATAGTGATTCAGATGAAGAAACTATAGAAAAATCTTTAAATCATGTTAAACTGCTTGTGCAAAAGGAGGCTAAATCACAGACACAGCATCCTGTACAAGCAGAAGTGCTAAATAAAGCACTCATCAGTGAAACCATGCTTGAAAGAAACATTCTGCTAAAGAGTTAACTAAGATAAGGAGAACATTCCAGCAGCAACTCTGTAAACCTCATGCTGCCTGAATGATGTGACTTAAGCTACTTGGGGATGATAGAATTAAGCTGTTGGAAGAATAAAAAAATCTTACCAACATTAATGTTTTGTGTTTTGTTTCCATAATCATTCTAATCTGGGAAGCCACATTGATAAAATTAGCACTGTTAAAGTTAGCAACCTTTGAACTGGACAACTCTATTAAAAATTAGAAAAAATCTAGCAGCTTTTGTAAGCCTGAAGTTAAAATTATACTACAAAACTGAAAGTTCATAATAATCATGTAAATTGTAGAAAAGTTTAAGTGGGATGTTATTTTGACAATGTTTCAAGTTTTATATTTTATTTTGATCAGAATTTTTATCAAGGTGTTCAAAGGACCTTTCAGTTTTTAAATCAGTAGATTACTCTTGAACTTCAATCCTGTAAAATTGTACTCTTGAAGAGTAATCCAGAATATGTGTTAAATGTCTGTCTACTTAAACTGCTAAATTAGTGCTTAACGGTATTTATACTGCTCAAGGATTCCTAAATCATTGCTGATTACTAATAAAAATATTTCAAAAAGTGAGCTTGCATATTACAGGCAACACAGATTCCAGAAAAGATCTTAAAAGCAGTAAAAATCAAACATGTGAAGTTATGGAGAGCTTGGAGACAGCCATACCAAATGAGTATGAATTATGAGTCAAATTAATGAGCTTTATGTTTCTGTTGGTGTGTCTTAAATCTTTTTGTGTTTGTCTGTTTGTTCAGTGTGTATTTTGACACCTTGGGATGATAATATAAAATTTAACAAATAAAAATTCTTAAAGAGTTCTATTCAAATGGCCAAAAAGTAAATAAGTGCTTATATTGATAAATAGGTTTGGATAATAATAACATAAATTAGTATTATGTGTGTTAAACCTTTAAGATGATGAAAATTGTATGTTTTGACTGATAAAATTGTTACAAACCTCTTTCTAGAAAACATTGTTTTTGCCTAAATTGAAATGAATAGTTAAGAATATTTTAACAATTTGTAAAAACATTGTTTAAACTGAAATATTTAAATGGTAATTTCTGGAAGCTATTATTAAATAGAAACTGAATTGATGTTCATAACAATGTATCTTCATAACAGGAAACCTGTCAGAGACCACCTCAATCTGCATATTAAAATGGTGGTATGGGAAGATAATTTTGATTCCACTGAGAATGTTTCCCATAAAATAATAGAGAAAGTGACATTTGCTTTACTGCTAAAATAAAATACCTGTTAATTAATGTAATCATGGTAAAGGTGTAAAAGTAAAAGGCAAAGTAACGAGATGGTTGAGTTCATATGATATGTTATAAGTAAAATGAAAAGTGATTAGTAACTGTTATAAAATTAAAAGTATTTCTTTAACCCTTTGTTAATCAAAGTTGCATAAGTAAAATGTTCATACAAATATTAAAGATTGTATAAAATTCCCCCCAAAATTAACAATATTTTCTGCAAAATATTAGATAAAAGTATAATGTTATTAATCAAGGTTTTAATTATTTTTTTAAATGGAATGTGTCACAGTAACAATCTCTTCACCTAGAAATCAAGAAATAGATGCTTTGGCTAATATTCATCTGATTTGCCCCACCTCCACTAAAGAAGTACCTCTAATACTAAAAAAAAAAAAAAAAAGAATGGCCATTGAGGATTGCCAGGAATGACACACAATAGTAAATTATCTTAAATTAAGTAACATCATTTCTGTATGCAGCAGTCCCAAATATTGCTGGTTTGTTGTAAGAAGTTAGTACCCAGTTATGTCACTATCACTTTTTTTTAGATTTTGGTAAGGCTTTCTTTAGTATCTCCTTAGACATATCAAGCCATTCACTTGCATGTGGGGATGCCAACAGTGAATTTTGCAGTCCTATTCCAAGGTTATGTGCATAGACGAAGCATCTGTCCTGGCCTCCTGGAAATTATCTGGCTGCATGGAAGAAACCTGTGGCTGTACCTATTTTGTTTTACTGATGATATTATGTTAACTAGCATTCTTTTTCAGAGTTAAGATAAGCATCAGAGACAATGATATCTTATCTTAAGAACCTGGGATGGGCAACAATTGGGACACTCTGCAAGGTCCTTGCTGCATTGTCAAACTCATAAGTGTTTTTAAAGTATAATGTTTTCCCACACCACAAACTCCAAATCAATTAATGGCCTTTCAGTGGTTGTTAAGACACTGAAGACCTTTCATCCCTCATTTAGCTCAGATATTAAAAACATTGTATGTGTTAATCAGGAAAGGTTGTGCACTGAATTGTGAAACTTCCCTTTCCAGCCAGTTTCTTTTTAAAAAGTAAATAGGGTGTTTTGGTCAGCCACAGGCGTGCCTTTTGAAATATACCAAAGATTGGTCGGTCTTTATAAAGGGTATTTATTTGGGGTAGAAGCTTACAGTTACCAGGCCACAAAGCATACATTTCTTCCCATACCAGAGTCCACGTGTTGGAGGAAGATGGCTGCCGACGTCTCCAGGGTTCAGGCTTCCAGGTTCCTCTGTT
>PVKH010017372.1:0-15434 GCA_004027955.1 Chaetophractus vellerosus | reverse complement strand
GTGATGAATTGCTTCTCTGTTGTTGCTTTTAGAATTCACTCTTTGGCATTAGCATTCTTGTTAATATATTTTGGAAGTGATCTATTAGTAATTATTCTGTTTAGAGTATGCTGGCCTTCTTTGACATGTCTATTTATGTTTTCAAAATAGTTAGAAAATTGTGGGCTATTTTCTGTGTGATTCTTCTTGACCCTTTCCCTTTCTCCTTTCCACCTGGGGCATCCATGAGACATTTTTGTGCACTTTGTTCTGTCATTCTTTTCCCTTAGACCCTCCTCAATTTTCTCCATTTTTTGCTCTAACTTTTCTTCTTTCAGTGAGATTTTGGCTGTCCTGTCCTCTAGATTGTGGATTCTTTTCTCATTCTGTCCAAACTGGTGTTGTAGGCCTTTAGTGTATTTTCAAACTTATCTTTTTGCTTTTCATTACCATTCATTCTCTTTATTTTTTGCATGCTTTCTAATTCTTCTTTAGGCACACACATTGTTTTATTTATCTCTTTGACTATATGTTCCTTCATTTTCTTGAATTGATTTAAGAAATTCATTTGAACATGTTTGAATAGTTTTTCTGAATTCTGTGTCTCCTCCAATTTTTTTTTGTTGTTGTTGTTCCTTTGACTGGTCTGTATCTTGCTGTTTCTTACTATGGCTTGCAATTTTTTGCTGATATGTAGGTATCTGATTATTTGGATGAATTTATTCTGATAGTCAGTTTCACTCTGTTTCCTAAGTTGTTTTTTTTTTTTGAGGTACAAGAGTTGGGGATTGAACCCCAGATCTCCTATGTGAGAAGCTGGTGCTCAACCACTGAGCTACACTTGCTCCCCAAATTATTTTTTTTTCCTTGTTTTTTTTTCTTTTTTCTTTTAGGAAGTACTGGGGATTGAACCTAGGACCTCATATGTGGGAAGCAGGTGCTCAACCACTTGATCTACATCTGCTCCCCCTTGCCGATTGGCTTTGTTGATTGTTTATTGTTGATTGGCTTTGTGTTTAAGCTCTTCTTTGACAATTGGTTCACTTATTCTAGACCTTTAGAATTCCCAATGTTAAACTGATCAAAATAGTGCCAGGGATCCACCAAGTGGGCACAGACTAATTCCAAAGGGCCCTGGGGTAAGAGTCAGGAGATACGACCAAAAATCCTTCCCAATTTTTTTTTTTCTCCCTGAAGCTGTACTTTAATGATCTGCCCAGCAAATCAATTTTATTGCTACATATTAATACATTTTCACTTTAATTTATGCCTCACAGACATGGGGTACTGATATTCCTGGTGATGTTATTTTATCCAGCTCTTGATATACTGATTTGTTTAGTATTCTTCAGTGTATACAGAATATAAATTCTCACTGATTTGTTTCTTTGTTAGATGCAGTGAATCATAAAGATTCTCCATAAGAGACTATGAACAAGTTGATCAATACATAGCTTAGAAAAAGGATCCATTGAGGTTTTCAACTTGGAAATTGAAGAGCTACCCAAATGAAATGAGTTTGTTAAAACAGGTGATGAATTCAATACCCAAAGCAAATCAGGAACATCCAGAAGACAGAAGAGCCCATGTTTTGCTATTGTCACATGTAGGATAAGATTTTTTTAAAATGTGTAGAGCGATTACTTTTGAAATTATTCAAAAGTATTGCTGCTAAAATGGTCAAATATTTGAAATATTTCACTTTATTTCTTTTGGGGTAATTATAGACTAAATCAAATGCAGTTCATGTTTGAGAATGGTAAGTCCTTGTTGTAAATTCTCTTTTTGTTGGTCCTTATAGAGCCTTCTCACCCACCCACATATCCACCAGGGTGTAAGGAAAATGCATAAGTGTTGCTCTTTGTACTAAGTGTGTTCTGAGCTCTTCTTCCCTTTAGATGAAGATACCCACCCAGTGAACTCGCACTTTACTAAGCTTGGCTTCAAAGATGAGAGAGGAAATAAAGGTGAATATTCAATTACCCACTCCAGTTCCTAATGGAAGCTGAGAAGAGCCATTCTTCCTCTATTATGAGCTGAGAAATGCAAATGATGAAATTGACTTTTTCTCCTTCAAGATCTTCATGACTTGCCAATTTTTATTACTCTGTCTGGATTCAGATTTTAAAACTAATAGTAAATTAGATGATTGACATGAAGAGAATTAAAATTATATTTGGCAACTTGCTCATTTGCCATTAGTTCTTAGTGGATGGATTCACCCCTGCCTCATAGTGGTAGCCTTGATTTTCCGCTTCAAATGGTGGTATTTCTCCAATGAATTCTGTCACAGTTCATTCATTTGGAGGGGTTTATTGTTCTACCTGGCACCCAGGAGAGAGATGTGTGAAGAAAATATTCTACATATAATAGGGGCAGGTGGGGAGATGGGAGATAGACTGAATAGCCCCATAGTTGTGAGAGAAAAAAAGGTGCTTTCAGCTGATTTGGGGTCAGTTTGGATTCCTGCCTGTTTTATAATTTGGGTATGTTTGTGTGAAGGCTGGCTTTGGAATTGGGGTGGTTTTTGTTGCAAGCATGTGCTTCTTTGAGAACTTCCCTTCCCATGTTTTTATTAATAATGAATGTTATATTTTGTCAAATGCTTTTCTTCCTTCCTTTTGGATTGAAACCTGCCATCCTTGCTTGGTATCAATCTGGACTTCTTTCTCAGAGATTTAGTAGACTGACTCCTTTATCCATAGTCTTTTTTTTAAAGGTTTATTTATTTATTTATCTCCCCCCCCCAGTTGTTTTTGCACTTGCTGTCTTCTCTCTGTGTGTTCTTCTGCATCTCCTTGTCTTCTCTTTAAGCAGCACCAGGAACCAAGCCTGAGACCTTCTGGAGTGGGAGAAAGGTGCTCAATCTCTTGAGCCACCTCAGCTCCCTCACCTGCTTCATCTCTTGTTGTCTCTCCTCTGTGTCTCTTTTTATTTTGTCATCTTGCTGCACCACCTCTCCATGTGGGGCAGCTCACCTTTCACCAGGAGGCCCCAGGAATCAAACCCTGGACCTCCTATATGGTAGACAGGAGTCAAGTCCCTTGAGCCACATCCATTTTCCCCATAGGCATTTTTCAGTTAATTTTTCAAACATTTCTTTTGAAAAATTTCAAAGCTATAAGAATGTTTGGGAACCGAATTGAGAGTTCTGATATAAATCCTCGCATATACAGTCACCTGATATTTGACAAGGCCACCAAGCCCGCTCATTTGAGAGAGAATGGCTCCTTCAACATGTGGTGCATGGAGAACTGGATATCCATATGCAAAAGAGTGAGAGAGGAACACCAACTCACACCCTATAGGAAAATTAACTCAAGGTGGATCAAAGAACTAAATATAAGAGCCAACACCATAAAAACCTTGGAGGATAATGTAGGGAAGCATCTACAGGACCTTGTAATAGGAAATGGTTTCATGGACTTCACACCCAAAGCACAAGCAGCAAAAGAAAACATAGATAAATGGGATCTCCTCAAAATTAAAACCTTTTGCACCTCAAAGGATGTTATCAAGAAAATAAAAAGGCAGCCTACCCAATGGGAGAAAATATTTGGCAACCATATATCTGATAGGAGCCTAATATCCTGAATATATAAAGAGATCCTACACCTCGAAAATAAAAAGATTAACAACCCATTTAAAAAATGGGCAGGTGCCCTGAAAAGATATTTCTCTAAGGAAGAAATACAAATGTCTAAAAAGCACATGAAAAAATGCTCAACATCTCTACGTATTAGAGAAATGGAAATCATAACTACAATGAGATACCATCTTATACCCATGAGAATGGTGGCTATTAAAAAAACTGCAGACTATAAAAGTTGGAGAGGATGTGGAAGAATGGGAACCCTCATCGACTGCTGGTGGGACTGTGGATTGGTCCAGCCACTGTGGAGTACAGTTTGGCAGTTCCTCAAAAAATTAAATATAGATCTTCCATATGATCCAGTAATTCCACTGCTGGGTATATACCCAGAAGAATTGAAAGCAAAGACACTAACAGATATATGTACACCAATGTTCATAGTGGCATTGTTCACTATTGCCAAAAGTTGGAATCAACCCAGGTGCCCATCAACAGATGAATGGATAAAGAAAATGTGGTACATACACACAATGGAATATTACTCAGCAGTAAGAAGGAATAAAGTGCAAACACACGGGATAACATGGGTGAATCATGAAGACCTTATGTTGAGTGAAGCAAGCCAGGCATTGAAGGATGAACTGTACATGACCCATGACCTCACTGATAAGAATTAGGGAAATTGAGCAGTCCCTGAGAACTAGGGTCTGAAAGATAGGTTTACAAGAAAGAGAAAAAGGAGAGAAAGTAGTGGGACATCATCCATAGGGATGTAATTTGTGGTGAGGTGATGGAGTGTGGTTGCGAGTTGGTGAGGTGGGACAGGTGGGTAGTGATATTGCTGGGTTTGGTGGTGCAGGGTTGTTGGCTAGGAGGACTGGGAAGGGCAGGTTGGAGAGCCCAGGATGTTTTGAGGGGATGGAAGAGGGACCAGATGAACACTTGGGACTTGTGGGTGAGGGATTGTGAGTGCAGAGGTGAGAATGCTCTTGTGGAAATGTGAAGGGGAGGTGTCACAACCTGGGGTGCAGGTTGGGGGACATTCAGTGGGGTGTATCTGGAGAGGGCCTTAGGGGAGTGTGGGACTGTTCATCCTGTCATAATGTGTTGTATTGGTGGGTGAAGAACCACACAATGAGAATGAAGGAGATGGACTCCCTATTTTTAAAGGTCTGATTCACTCAGAAATACACAGGAGGGCAACTCTTGGGAGCAGGTATGTTTCCCAGTGAGGGATGAACCAGTGAGCCAAGACACTCTGTTGCATGTATCTATGAACCCTATTGTTCAAAGAGTTGAGCCAGGGGGATGTTGTGGGCCCTGGGGGGAGGGACAGTGGATCAAACAAGGGGCATTTAGTGGCCGGTTGAAATGTTTTCCATTGCCTTGCAGTGATGGACACAGGACAGGGTGAACATCATCAAAATTTATAAAAGTGTATGATCTAAAATCTGGACCTTGATGTGGACTAATGACAATGTTTGGCAACTGTGTTTCACTATCTGTATTTCAGTTATGCTCATGCTGCCATCCACATACAAAAAGGTTTTGGTATGGGGGAGGAATGGAGGAGGAGGTTGAGTATATGAGAATGTCTTGTATTCTGTGTGTGACTCTGCTGTGACCTAAAACTTCTTTGAAATTTAAATGAAAAACGGTGTGATGCTTGGGAGTGAGAAGAGGAAGGTGCCATGGAACAGACTGAACTCCAGATATTGCCCTGACAAGGCAAAATGGAAAAAAAGTTTATATATATATAAATATTATTATATTTGCACAATTTTTGAACAACCCAATCCTTTAATAATATTTTATTTTTTAATTTTTATTTTTTAAGTTCTCATATATTTTAACTCTTACATATAAATATCATTATTGTTTTACTTTCCTATTTATTGCAATTGGCTATTGGTATGGCTTCATCTGTGAAGAGGCTGTGGATCACAGAAGGGTCACAACAGGGATGGGAGAGGATCAGTGGTGGGGGGTGTCAGGGTTGGGGGTGCATGGGAGGAAGTCCACCTGAACATACATAAAAGATATGCATAATTTTTCAAATGCTCATGGGGCATGGTCACACGGTGAAGAATTACGCAATAAATTGTAGAACACTGAGTTCCCATCCTGTAGTGCTCTTCCATATTCTCCAGGAGAGTAGCAACAGCCCCCCAAGTGCAGGGGCAGTGTCTGGCAAAGGAGGATGATCCATTGATGGGCCCTTGTTATTGATGACTAGTCTTATGAGTCTTTGCTCTTGAAATTAAATAGCCTAGTGTTATGCTTTGCCTAAGAGTTGCCTCTTGAGGACTTCCTTGTTGCTCAAATGTGGCCTCTCTCTAAGCCAAACTCAGCATATGAATGCATTACCTTCCTCCCGGCAGGGACAAGACTCCCAGGGATGAGCCTCCCTGGCAACGAGGTATTACTAACAAATGCCAACGGGCAGTACGACTGGAAAAAGACTTCGAATAAAAGGGGGAAATTGTAAAGACAAATGATTTCATTGGGCTAAGAGACTTAAAAGTGAGTAGGGAGGTCAACCCAGAGGTAACACTTATGCAGAACCCAGTAGGACCTCCTAGGCTTCCAATATGGATATCACTCCAAACAGAGGGGCTCCTGAGGGCTCTGGAGACATCCAGGTCCTATATCAGGGCAGATAGCCCCAGAGTTTGGTGCCTTACTAGTGGGCCCTAATTTGGAATCCTTGCTTCTGAGAGTGACAGAGTCTGACCGAAATATGTCTTCACTGCACATGGTCCATCTGTCTCTTCTATTCAAATCTATATGTGATGACAGAGTTTTAGGTGTATATCTGGAGACTGGAGACTACAGGCTGTTCATGTGCCAGCTGGGTCCAGAGGCTCTGAGGACCTGCAACTCCTTCTCTACAACTCAATGGACTCACCCAGGACACCTAGTAGGGAGATGATGATGGACAACGGCTACCCCGGGTAATGGAGAGAGTCTGCAGCTGCAGGTAGGATAATCTCTTCCATCATATCCATAGGATATAAACCCCCTCTCACTTGGTGGTGGAGGGGACATCACCAACCCAGACTCCTCAGGACTGGGGGAAGAGCTATGGACTAGAGTGGACTTGCTGGTGTCCTGTTATAGACTTGTTGTGATTCATGCAATGGAACAAATTACAAAATTATGTGGAGGCAGTGGCCACTGGATACTCTGGGGGCAGGGAGAGTGAAGGGCAGTTGTAATACAGGGGCTTTTTTGGGTCTTGGGAATTGTCCTGGGTGACGTTGCAATGGAGGATATAAGCCATTTTATATCATCTTGTATCATGTAGTACTGTGTGGGAGAGAGTCTGGTCTAGAGTCTGAACTGTTGTCCATGCTTGGTGGCAAAGCTCCAAAATGTGTATCTATTGCAGGTGATGTGCCACACTGATGAAGGATTATATATGGGAGGTTTGGGAGGTGTGGGAGGTGGTGGGGCATATGGGTACCCCTAAAATGTCTGTGTAACATTTATGTAATCTATGTATCCTAAAAAATTTTTTTTGATTAAAAATTTTAAAAAATAAAATCAAAATAAATATACAGTGACCATGCAAAAAAAGAAAAGAAAATGTTTATCAAAGACATCTCTAATTGCAAACAAAAGAAAGAAGAATTGCAATCAATATAGATTTTTGGTACAGGGACAGTGACTAGTGAAGAAGTATGGACCACTGATGGTCCCTTGATATTGATGACTGTACTTATGAACCTTTTCTTTTGAAATTGAAACAGCCTAATATTATAGGTTGCCTAAGAGTTACCTCCTTGTTGCTTAAATGTGGATTCTCTCTAAGACAAACTCAGCATATAAATGCATTGCCATCTCCCTGGCATGGGACATGACTCCCAGGGATGAGCCTCTCTGGCATTGAGGGATTACTACTGAGCACCAACTAGCAATTTAACTGGGAAAAAACCTTGATCAAAAGGGGGAAAGGGTAAAGACAGATGAGTTTTTATGGCTAAGAGACTTCAAAGTGAGTCGGGAATTCATCCCAGAGTTTACACTTATGCATGTCTCAGCAGGATCCCATCGACTGCCACAGTAAATATTGCCTCAAATACTGGGACTACTAAGGGCTCTGGAGATATCCAGACACTTTAGTCTGGACTGACAGCTCAGGCATTTGGTGCCCTGCCAGTAGGTCCTACTTTGGAATTTATGGTCCCCAGTGTGACAGAATTGGACTCAGTCATGTTTTCCCTACACATGACTCTCTGCCCCTTCTCTTTGAACCTATATTTAGTATTAAAGTTGATAGGTTTATATACAAGAGACTTAAATATTTGGGCATTCTGTGTGCAGGTTGGACCCTGAATCTCAGTAAAATTGCAACACCTACTCTCCTGTTAATTGGACTCACCTAGGAAAATGAACAAGGAAATAATGCTGTACAATAACCATCCAAAGGAATAGAGAGAGTCTACAACTGCAAGCATGATGGTCCCATCCATCTACCCCAAGAGATCTAAGCCTCCTCTCAAATAGAGTTGGAGTTGGCATCACCATCCCAGGATCCTCAGGATTGGGGAATGAACAATGGACTAGAGTAGACTTATAGTTATTCTACTATAGACTTATTGTTATTCTAGCAATGGAAGAACTTTTATCATTGATGTGGAGGCAGTGGCCACCAGAAGTTCTATGTGGAGGGAGAGGGGAAAATACATGTAATATGGGGGCTTTTGGAGGAAATTGCAATTGTCATGAATGATGTTGCAATGACAGATGCAGGCCATTATATATCTTATCATAACTTACAAAATTTTGCAGGAGAGAGCTTAAAACTAATCCACACTTAAAGCCAATGCTCCTGTATGTATTTATCAATTGTAACAAATGTAACACACTAATGAAGAATGTTGTTAATGTGGGAAAGTGTGGTTGGTGTAGAGAGTGGGGCATATGGGAATCCCCGACATTTTTTGTGTAACATTTATGTAATCTAAGTATCTTTAAATTTTTTAAAAAAGTGTTAAGAAAAAGAAAAGGTTGATAAATACAATCATCAATATTAGAGGACCTGGTGAAATGGCCCATCCTCCTCTACTAGGCACTGCCCCTCTGCTTGAGGGTTACTTACTATCCCATTAGAGAATGTAGCAGGACACCCAATGATGGGAATTTGATATTTCAGTTATTGTGTGGATCTCCATCCACTGTGACAATGCCCCATGAACACTTGAACACATTCATGTCTTAGAAGCATGCCCCAGATGAACCTCCTCCCACTCATCCCACCATCACCAACACCTGCACCAATGTTCCTCACCTGTGACAGTTGTGACCCTTCTGTGATCCAAAACCTCTCCAAAGATGAAGCCAAGAAAATAACTAAATAAACCTAATAAGAAAATGAAATAATCGTAGTTTTTAAAATAATGTAAAATACAAAAAAAATTTAAAATTAAAAAAATTAAATAATAAAAAAACTTTTTTAGACAATATGTCTTTCTTTGCTGTAAGATCAGTTGTGTCATATGCACGGTAAGATTTTCTTCTGTATATTTCCCCAGTATCTTATTTTTTAAAATTTTATCTTTAGTGAAGCTTTAGGTTACAGAAAAGTCATGTAGAGAATAAAGGGGATTCCAATACACCCAATGCCCTCCCTCTTTTCCCCTCTCCCCTATTAATAATATTTTACATACAGGTGGTACATTTTTTAAAACTGATGTACAAATATTGAGGCATTGCTCCTGAACATCGTCAATGCTTTACATTATGATTTACATTTTGGCTCCGAAGGAGTATTACCAAGCACCAAGTAGCAATGCCCCTGGAAAAAGGCCTTGACCATTAGGGGGAAATGGTAAATCAAAATGAGTTCTTATGGCTAAGAGATGACAAAGTGAGTTGGGCAGTCATTCCAGATGTTATGTTTATGCACATCTCAGCAGGATCTCACTGACACCACAGTAAATATTGTTTCAAATAGCAGGGGTTTTGAGCACCTTGGAGACATCCAGACACTGTAGACAAGGCAAAGAGCTTAGGAGTTTGGCATCCTGCCAGTGAGCTTTACCTTGGAATTTATGCTCCCCAGTGTGACAGAGTTAGTCCCATTTGTGGTTTCCCTGCACATAGCTCTTCTGCCCCTTCTATTTGAACCTATAGTTTGTACCATACTTCATAAATGTTTGCCCAAGAGACTTAAATCTTTGGTCTGTCCAAGTGCCAGTTTGGCCCTGAATCTCAGAAGAGTTGCAGCACCTACTTTCCAGTTTATTGGACTCACTCTGGACAACTAACAAGGTGATGATGATGGACAACGCCCATCCCAAAGAACAGAGTGAGTCTTCAGCTGCAAGCAAGAGAGTTCCATCCATCTGCCCCATGGTATCTAAGTGCCCTCTCAATTAGAGACAGAGTGGGCATCACCATCCCAAAGTCCTCAAGATTGGGGAATGAACAATGACTAAAGTGCACTTACTATTGATCTACTATAGACTTATTGTTATTCTAGCAATAGGAGAACTTTAATCATTGATGTAGAGGCAGTGACCACCAGAATTTCTGAGGGGAGGGAGCGGGAAAAATGGATGAAATATGGGCACATTTTTGGGACACTGGAATTGTCCTACATGATGTTGCAATGATGGATACCAGCCATTATATATTTTGTCATAATTTACAAAATTGTACTGGACAGGGTATAAAACTATAATGTAAACTATAATCATTGGTTAGTGGCAATGCTTCAGTGTGTATTCATCAATTGTAATGAATATACCACACAAATGAAGGATGTAAATGTGGGAAAGTATGGGAGGGGGAGGAAGTGGGGCATATGGGAATCCCTTATATTTTTAATGTAACATTTATGTAATCTAAAGTTTCTTTAAAATAAATAAATAAAGATGAAATAACTTTTAAAAAGGTGAAGCAGTATTAATTTTTTTGTCCTACAGTGAAAATGCCATGTGAATTTTACAAACATTTCAAGAAAAAGATTATCCCAAATTTATACAATCTCTATCAGCATATATAAACAGTCGAAATATGTTCAACTCATGATGTCACCAGACAAAGCCATTTGGAAAAAGGAAAATTACAGTCCCATTTCATTTGTGAACATAGAAGCAAAAATACTACAAATGAGAAAAACTCATAAATGTTAAAAAAACCTTACAAATCTATAACAAACTTCCAAAAGCTAACAAAATGTTACAAAATGAATCCATCAGTGTATAAAGAAATGGAATACGTCTTAACTAATTTAATTTAACTCAGATCTGCAAGGATAATTTAATAGTAGAAAATCCACAAATGTTATTACTACTACTAAAAATTAAAGAAGAAAATATACCCATATATTTATCTCAAGAGTCAATAAAACATTTTGATAATATTTATCATCTATTTACATTTAAAAAACCTTAGTAGATAGGAAACAAATATTACTACCTTAACAGGATAAAAAGTATTTTATTTAAAACACAAACACATACAGGAAATACCCCCAAACATTGAACATATTCTCTTTAAAATCTTGGACATAAATAAGAATAGGATGCTGTGGCAATTTGATAATATTTATGAATTCAAAAAAGAGATACAGATTATGTATATAAACCAGTCTGTTTCTCTGAGTGTGATACCCTTTGGTTGTATTAGATTCAGCTAAGATGTCTATGATTAAATTGTGTTGAGATTAAGGCTTTGATTCAACTACATTATTAGGGTGACTCAGTTTGAGGCCCTGCCTCCCTTTTGGGGGCTATATATAAGGCACTCACTCAGGGAGAAGATGGAAGTAGATAAATATAAAAAATACATGGCAGAGGAGAAAACTTGGTTTTGATGCTGGAGCCCAGGTAGATTTGAGCCACTCACCTGATAGTTTACAGCTGATACTGTGAAGAGAGCAGAGCAGCTGAGCCCAGAAATAAATGAACCCTGGGAAGAAAGAGGAACCTCATGCCAATGTAAAGCTGGGATCAGAAGAAGCTGGGAGCATGGAGCCTTAAGAGAGAAGAGGAATGCTGAACCCTCACAGACATTGCCCACCATCTTGCATCAGCACATGGCAACAGACTTTGGGTGAGAAGGTACCTCTTATAGTACCTTGAATTGGACTCTTTAGGGTCTTGTAACTGTAAGCTTCTACCCCAAATAAATACCCTTTAAAAAAGCCAACAGAGTGGTAGTACTTTGCATCAGTACCCCTTTGACTGACTAATACAGATACTCACTAACACTTCTAATCAACCTTATATTGGTAGTAATTAGGTAGAGCCAAAAAGATGAGGAAAAGGAATTAAAGGCATAAGATTTGTGAAGAAATAAAATAGCTTGTATATTATGTTACTTTACTTAGAATATACAAAGGAATCCATGAGAAAACTATAGAATACAAGGTAGCTAAAGATAAGAATAATATAGAAAAGCATGTGTATTTCTTTATCCTAATGGTGCAAGCTAGAAAATACAAATGCTATCAGAATATAGCAAATATCTACAGATGGCTCTAACAACACGTGTGTAATACCTATATGGAAAAATTATAAATATTTTTAAGGGAAATTAAGAGAGAGATAACATGATTTCATAATTAAAAAGAATTAATATTCTGTGGCAGAAGTATTTTATCAGGTCCCCAGTGCCTAAAGAGAATGGTTGGTCAAGACATGTGTCCTAGGCCTGAATGCAGAGGTCTCTCCAAATAGGAGCACCTAGGATACCTGGGGCACCACCATTGGTCTCTTCAGTCCAGATGCAGTTTTGTCTGCCGTCCTCCCTGCACAGTCTCTACTCTCACCTTCTTCTCAGTCCTATCCAAACTGTTAACCTGGCTTGGATTCCTGCCCAGGGCTCCTTTCTTTTGTCCCTTCTGTGGGTCTTCCTGATAACACCACATGACTTTATACTATCAGATACATGTGCACACACACCATCTTTATCCCCCATCTATTTCCCACGCATAGTTTTTTCTCCAACATTTCTTATAAAAATTTCAAAGGCAGAAAAGTTGAAAAGATCATACAGAAAGGAGCCATAACCTACCACCAAGATTCTGTAATGGTTGGTATTTTGCCATGTGCCTTTGTCACCCACTTCATGTTTTGTGAACTCTGGCTAGTGCAGATACCAGCACACTGTGCTGAAGTATCTGCGACCTGTGACTCCATTCATAACACCCACTTCTGTGCCCTGTTTTTCTCTCACACACATACATGTCAACATTGATAAAGGAAGTGCCTCTCATTTTATTTTTCCTGTCTTCCCCATAAAACATTGTTTAGTTTAAGCACTATCCTTGGGTCCTCTATAAACTTAACATCAGTTAATCAAGCAATTCAGAGCATTGCTCTAAGCTCACACTTGGAGGGCCATAAGTCTGCATCTGCCCACTCACCCACCCCTGTATTTACATGACTTTTGTACTCTCCTCTTCTGCAGTGATGAGTAGCTCTGTGAGTGCACAGTGTTGGTAGAACTCAGAATTGAGCTCCAAAGTGAGGGTGATAATGCTTTGAACTTCTCTCTTCACTGTGCTTTCCTTTTACTCTGCAGAACCTCAGAAACCCTCAGTTCCTGCAAATCTGTTTGAGCCTTAGTGCATTTACTTCACCACATAAAATACCTAGGCAAAAGCTTCATGTGTCATGGGATGCAGAAAAAAAATGTCTCCTCATACCCTTAACTCCATCGTCCTCCATTGCCCCCATTGGACAATTCTGTCAGCAGGGTCATTTACAAGTATAAAATGACATTATCAAGGGAGGAGGATAGAGAAAAGTGTTGGGTGTGGTCACAGCTTGAGTCTGCAAAAATTTTGCAGACATGAAGCAGGGGTTAGGGTAGGAAGCAGGAGAGAACTACCTGGGAGGAGGAAAAGTAAAGAAGCCAGTGGGGCTGTCGGGAGAAGCTTTAAGAAGTCTGGGGTTAAGAATTGTGCTATGTGTCTCCAGGTTAGAAGAGGTGGGCAGGGAAAGGCCCTGGGTTTGGCCACAAGTAGATTTTTGGAGATTGACAAGAATAAAAGTGGAGATACATGTCATGGTGGGGTAACAGACTGTCATTGGACTGTCAGCTGAGAAGGGGACGTTGTCAGTTAAATTGTTGTAGGCTGATGGGGCTTTGTGGGCTCTAAAAATCCAAAGATGAGGTGGGGCCTACTGTAATGACATGAGCCTGAAAATGCAGAGAAGTGAGGAAGAAAAGGATATCAGAGAGATTGGAAAAATGTGAAGAACTCCAGCCACCATCGCTTTCTTGAAGATGGAGAGAGATGTGGAAACAGTGGGAAAGAAATGAATTTTATCAACCTCTTAACAGAGTTTAGAAGTGGACTCTCCCTAAAACCTCTAGGAAAGAATAGTGCTGGGGACACCTTGATTTCTGACTGATAAAACCCTGGGCAAAGAACTCAGCTAAACTCGCCCAGACTTCTGACCTACAGAATCTGCTGGGTAATAAATGGGTGTTGTTTAAACACCATTATATTTATGGTAGCTTGCTATGTGGCAAAAAAACTAATAGTAGTTACTTGATGGACTTTTGCTGAGTGAAAAGTAAAAAAGACTGGAAGTATCTGCATACATGTCATCTATGCCCTGTACATATATATTTTTATTAGAGAAGTTGTGGGTTTGCAAAACAGCCATGCATAAAATACAGTGTTCCCATACACCACACTATTATTAACACTTTGCATTGGTATAGATTATTTGTTGCAATAGATGATGGCATATTTCTATAAATAAGATATTAACTATGATTTAACTTAGGATTTACTGTGTATGTAGGTCAGTTTCATGGATTTAAAAAAACATTCTATTACCATCTATATAAGCTAATATTTCCATTTTAACTATATATTAGATATATATTTTGGTGTTGCTAATTATGTTCACGACATCGTGCTACCCTCACCACCATCTATTATAGAAGCTTTACAATCAACCCAAATAGGAACATTGTACAGTTTAAGTCTTCACTTCCTATTCCTTATCCTCACTCTGTCCCCTGGTATCACAATTCTAGAGTCTATGAATTGGCTTATTCTAATTGTTTCAAATCAGTGAGATCATACACTATTTGTACTTTGTGTCTGGCTTATTTCACTCAAGATGATGTCTTCAAGGTTTGTAGATGCTGCCACATATTTAGGAACTTTGTTTCTTTCTTTGGCCCTATTCATATTTTCAACCTAGTTGGTCAGTTTCTATACATCCATTCCATTTAATATTCCAATAAACAAATCTGACCGTGACCACTAGAAGGATCTACTTTATAAAGTGCGACAGAAAGTTTTCTGCTAAGATGTGCCCATGGTTAACATCATCACACCCCAAAGGCACTGACTGAGTGTATTTTTTGCATTGTCATTATATCAAGTGATCTAGACATAGTTCCCATTCTTTGCAGAAACAGACGCTAACCACCTACTGCAGGCTTTCGGCTCAAAGAATTAGGCCATGAATCGTTGTCTAAGTCAACCCTCTGTTTAGTCAACAATGAGTATGTATTGCAATGATAACTTCTAAGAATCAGTTAGGTACTTAAGATCCCCTTCTAATCTGAAAGTGGTCTGGGGATTCAGTCTGCTGGGTTAGGGGGAATGAAAGCAGCACAGTGAACCGTGAGAAGGAGACCCCAAAATGACACTTATTGGTCCAAGGCCAAAGAAGTCTCTAAGATGGATTGGACAGTCACAGAATACATTGTGCAAGTCTCCCCTCTTTTGAGAATGTTCACATCACCTCCCCAAATTCTTTTCCCTTCTCTAGCTTGTGCCTCTTGGACCACACTGCAGTTTGATCATCTGGTGCCCTGGTCAGCAACATAAGTTTCTACAGTCCTGGTGAAGGTCCAGCAGAGCACCTTGGCCAAGAGA
>PVKH010017371.1:0-15440 GCA_004027955.1 Chaetophractus vellerosus | reverse complement strand
TATTTCTTGATTTGGCTGGCAGTTTGCATTGACTAATCCTGACTTCTTAAGTATTTTGGATGGGTTAGGCTTTAAAGAGTATTTATTTATCAATTTTTGTCTCATCATGGCCATAATTTTACCTTAATTGTCCATCAGCACACATGAGATGTTTAAATAAATGATGGAAGCTGGCATTATTGAAGGAAGTTTCTAAATAAGTGAAAATTCATTATTTATATTAGTTTCATGGTATTTAGTTTTACACCCTATGGATAAAACCTGATGTACCATTTCTTATATTTATTTAATATAAATAAGATCTTTATTCATATATGGCTTTCCTACCCCTATCTTTCAGAGGTTTTGTTTCTGTTTAACTTTTCTTTCTCTTAAAAATACATTTCAGAATTGCTCTATCATCTTTTCATGGTTCTACTCTTGGCTCACAGATATTTGATTCTGTAAAAATGCAATCATGCTTTAATATTATAAATTCTGATTTTCATTTTGGATGGTTAAAAGCCTTTATTCATATGACTAAAGGGTATCCATAATGCAATTGCACATTTTAATAATTGTAAATTCACTAGGAAATCAAGTATTATCGTTTTTGTTCAATTACTAGAATACAAATCATGGCTTGCATTTCCTTGATTACCAGTGATAGTATAATATTTTTCTCTATACATTTTCCCTCTTATATTTTATATGTTTTGAATTATGCCTATATTTTTCAATTAATTTTCATTATCTTTATGTTTTGAGTATTTCCATTTTATTATTAACTTTTATATCATACAATTTATCAAAACATTTTCCGTTTGAAGTTTATTCTTTCAATTAGGGAAGTGAATATCTTTATTTCATGTTGTATTATTTCTATACTTTTATATATTAATCTCAAATGATGTGGAATTTATTTTAATATGAGTTATTATATACATTCCCCTTTTCTGGCTAATCAATCAATAAACACCATCAAGTCAGTTACAATATATGCATCTAGGAACTACTCAGATCTGAGTTAGCTGTAGTGGAAATATGTCCTCAACCACTTTACAATCAGACTGAAGGGATAACATAAGTATATTAGATCATTAATAACACAAGAATTCCACATGACTGTATGTGGTAAAACCAAATAAACTGTGGTCCCCAAAGTTGAGATTCCTAGAGAATGAATTAACTGACCAGCAAAGGTTCAAAAATGAGGGGAAAAAAGTGGAATTACAGTTTTAAATGTATGAAACAGGATTTTCCAACAAAATTCTCTGGAACTCAGGTATTCAGTGATCTGATACTGGGTTTTCTCGATGAGAAAATTTCAAAATGATTAACTCAAATTGTCCATTTACCCTAACAAAGCTACATAACTTAAATAAAATGAAGATTTTTGAAATCCAGCTGAAATAATGTTACCTAAGTGTGATGACATTAGCTATATTTTAATAAATAGTAGGTCTGAATGGCATTTCCAGTTATCTGATAAATATAAAAGAGGAAAAAATGAATACTATTTAGTTTTCATATTTTATTTTCCTACCAGATGTTAAAAACAAAATAGTGTGCCCTTGGCTGTGAGGAGCAGTTAGGTAAAAACTGAGTAAAAGATTATATAAAGGGGAGATACATGCTTTGCTTCAAGTAACATAGAGACAACCTCTATAAAAACTTCATTCATTAATTGTAAAAGTTTTGGGAGATAAACTTGTGGGTAGATGATAGATAGCAATGAAAGCCAGGTCATTCAATACTATTTTGTTTTGTTTTAAATTAGCAGAGGATGTTTGAGGACATGATCATAGGAATTTAGTTCTTAAAAGATTGGATGCCTTGGCTCAGAGCATAAAGAGCTCAGCAATTTATAATTGAATTCAGGCATTATTTCCTAGAACTCATGGTCTCTCCTACGTATTTGATTGGGTGTAGGGTGCATCCCAGTGTGGAAGCATGCTATTTTCTCTTATTTAATATTTTTTTAAAACTGTTGACAGTGTAACCAGTTAAAATTACTTCTTGTCCCCAAAGTCTATATCTAGTTACAAGTTTTTTCTTTTGTTTCCATGACAGATAAAAAAATCTGTCTCTAACCCTTAGGTGTCTATTTTACTATGAGCTCTTTAAATGAGTATTTAATTGACTGAGATAATCTGAATTACATATTATTCTTGTATTATGACCATGTACTTTAAACTGGTTTGCATTTTTTGTTATTTCATTTGTCCTTCATATTTTCTTTTGAGGTAAATCCTATTCACTTTAAGGTACAAAGTTTAATCTGTGATACAGAAAGATTTGCCAAGTTCAATTGGGCTAGAATTAGGACAGAATGTTGTTAGATGGCTTCTTTCTCTAGATATATCATTATAGTCATATGATACAGCAAATCTCAAATGTCCATGTAAATTGCCTCCTAGAAAAAAGAATTTGTTGACAAATGATACCCTAAGTTCCCATATTTATCCTATCTCAATATCAAATTGTGTAAACCTCATTCTCAGGCATGTTCATAGAAAAAACCTAGGTATATAATTAATAATAAAGAAGGGAAGAAAGGACAGAAACTTAATGAAGTAACAGAAGGAGTGAGCAGAGTGACATTGTGCAGACAGCAGGGAAGAAAGAGCCAGGGAATGGATACTGAAAGACATATAGGGAGAGGTGAGAAAAGATGTTAGAAAGTGTTCTTAGATCAAAATATCATCACAGATGTGACATTTGCCCCAGAATCAGAGAGGGTATGAGGTTGTGTGTCATGGGCAAGTGTCACCAGGGGTTATAAATAACCAAGACCAATGTGAAGTGCAGCCCTGTCTGATACCATCACTCAGAAACAGCACCACTAAACTTAAATTCTTCAAATGAGTAAGCCCCAAGAAGAAAAATTTCTCTAGACTGACCTCAACAACATAGTGTAGTTACTCTCCCCTTACAGGTAAAGAGAGACTTTTGAGAAGTACCTTAGTGTTGCAATGAAGCCAGGGAAAGCTTATGAAACCTGGACTACCTAAATCTTCATTTTTAAGTACTCTCTGCAGCTCCATCATGTTGAATGGGACAAGCTGAATATAGATTCTGTTAGACCAGTTTTTAGGATGCAATGGGAAAAAAATATTTCACAGAGACTAAAAACTTACCTCCTATGAGCAAATAGATGACTTCTATTAAATTGCATTATTCAAAGATTCATCTTTAATTTAGTTAGCGATTAATCATAAGAAGTCTGGATAAAATATGAAATTTATACTTGATTGTAATTTAGCAAGGCTGTCAGAGAAATGTATGGAGAATGAGGAGTTCCTGGATAGAGTAGTCTATCTGTAGCCACACTTCACATGGTTCCTCCTAGAAGCACTGGATTAAGCAAAACAGGGTCTACAGGAGGGATCATATGAAAAATAGGAGTAGTTTCTCAATATGGTTTTTGAAAACAGTTTTATGGATGAAACTATTCCCTTGCTCTTAGAAAGAAGTGTCTCTGAGGTCAGCTCATTTTCCAGTTTCTCCTTTAGAGAAGCATGAGTCAAATGTTTATTTTTTTACTGCTTTGGATATTTATAGTAATTCACATAATAGTTTTCAATACCTAAGGCAAGCTTTCAGCATCAACATCTCTAAGGAAATCTTTACTTCCTACATAGTCCCAAAGAATTGTCCAATGAGCTACCCAGTTCAGGCAGTCCATGGGCAAAAGCAAACCAAGAAGCCTACTAAACTGCAAATCACTTTGAACACCATTCCTTTCTCCATTTGATTTGCTTAAGCACATCTCTTCTACATGCAGGAAACCTTGACATCAGTTAAAGGTGCATGTAAGTGAAACATATGGGAGTTCTGGCCTCACAACTTAACTGCTACATGAACCTAAGTGTCTTCACCTCTTGAATTTTCAATGTGTTGATTATAAAAAGTAACTAGTAATAACAATCATTTATTTAAAGTAATTAATAGGAACATCTCACTTTCCTTTTCCCATCAGTATTTTAATGCAGTATAAAAAGCAAGAGAAATGACAGAAGTAAAAGTTAAAAGAATTATTACATACTGTTTTTTTTCATTATTTTCCTTTAACTTTTAAAGATATACCTGAGAGTATATCAACTTATACAGAAGAATGTTTAATTTTTGGTTTTGAATATAGTTGCAAGTTATTCAAGATGGGACAGATTAACTTACAAAATTTCTCTCCCACCTGGGAGACCATATTACTAACCACTTCTCTGGCCTAAGAGTTAAGTGCCTTGCACATCAAATCTTCTATATATCTTCAATGACTATAAAGAGAAAAGTGTGTATAGAGGTGGAGAGAAAGATGGAAACAAAACAGGAGTGGGAAAATGGAATGAATAGATTGTCCATGTTTTGCACTTTTAATGAGTGTGCCAGTGTAAGCTAGTAGTTACATGTGACTCAGCAAACTTCTCATAGAAAATTTTGCCCCAATACCTGAACTTTTTTGTTAAACATGCACTGGAAGGATCATGAGGATTTTTGCATCACTTAACCTCTCCAAGCTTGAGCGTCCACATCAATTAAATTGAAATAAGAAGACTTAGCTGTAAAAAAGTTTCTCTAAATACTAAATATACAATATATGAAGAGAAGGTTTTCCTGGCTTAAAGAAAGTACAGAAGAAATAGTTATTTTTATTAATCCTCCTTAAATATGTGGAATTAAAGCCTAGAGAAGGAAAACACCTCACTCAGGTTCACACAGATAATTATTAATACAATTGAGCTTAATACCCAAAACTATTAATTACAAGTTTAAAGCTCTTTTCTTTTAATAAGATAGTACATTAATGTCATAAACTTTCCTGATGTGGTAAATAAGACAGGCAATGAATGTATTTCCACATGAAATCTTCCAGGCAAAGGAAGCTAAAATAACTCCCAGCTCTAAAAGAATGAACAAGCTTCACATATATGTTTAAGAACCTTTTGGGAAGGGTAGTTCTGAAGGAGATCATTGAATTTCTCAGAGGGAAGAAGCTGAGTCAATGATTCTTAGAGGTTCCTTCAAGCTCATAAATGAATTGGCCATGTGCCCATTAAATATGAAATATTCTTTGTAAATTGAATGACTAGATTACCAAACTGGACATCAGGTTCTGGAAAATCAGTGTTGGGTTCAACTGAATGCAGGTAACTGTGGAAATTTGATCATTGGAACCATAGAAATAGGAGTAGATGACAACTGAATTTGTATTATTTGGGGTTTTGATTCAATTCTTTCTCACATTTATTCTCAGATAAATTAGAGTCCTATTTTAAATTCTTCAAGTTAAAGTTGCTTCTAATTTAGATGAGCTATCCAGTGAACAATTTAGAAACTCTATCCAAAATCAAATTGGAAACCTGGATAATGAGTGTTTGTACATAATATAAATGGAACTAAAGAGATGACACCCAAAACAAAATGAGAGGTGCAGGTGGAGAAAAAAAATTTGCCCTCCTTCTGTACTGTAGTTTCTCTGAGAATAAAAAATAAGTACACAGGAGATAAACCAGGAATAAGAGACACAGCATGCTTTTGGTGCCACTATTGGACACAAGTAACAAGTTTATCACATAGGTGTCCATATAGGAAAGTTTCAACAAGGGCTTCAAGTCAGAAAAGCAGTGGGGCCACAGAAGGGTAATCTCAAAGATAGGAAAGTTGTACTATAGAATGGATACAAGATCCTATCTGAGCCAGAATCATAAACACAATCTAGGCACACTGGTTCAGATTGTCATGTACCACAGTGTCTTACTAATACCCACATAATGATCAAAGGACATGAAATGAGCACAGAGATCTCAATATTACCAAAGAAAAGGGCTGCAAAGTCCTGAGTCATACACTTGTTATAGAAAAAGGTGTTCCTCTAGCAAGGGCCCCCTTAATTGGTCTGGGGATGGTGGTGGTAGAGAAGAGGCATCATCAAAGTCAGGCAGAATTGAAAGAAGCACATGGGAAACCCAGTGGTCCAGATTGTCTTAACCATAAAAATGAGAAAGTTCCCTAACAGTACCATAAGTTAAAAAAAATCAAGAAACTGCCAATGTTGCTTTCTGTTTCCCAGAATTCTGTGTCAACCCAAACAGAATGAGTTTGCTCACACTCTTTTTCATTGCCATATCAGTAGCTATAAATATAATTCAGTTGAAACATGTTTATTCTATGGAAAGAAGAAATGATATGAGATCTTAGGAAGATCAGCGGTCTAAACTGATTGGCTACATGCTTAGCAGATCTGTTACATGCTCTGTTACCTTCAACTGACTTTGGTGTGTACCAGAATCACATATGAATCCTTATAAATTACACATGCCCATGCCTCTCCAAGGTTGATCTATTGATTTAAGACTTCACTGAATTGGACCAATTCATTTGCATTTTGGAACAAAAGATAATGTCTTTCAGAATTTTTTCCTTCCAAAATTGATAAATGCAGAGCTTTTAATGGATTAAATTGCTTTGAAAAATTAATTGAGATACCTATCATGCTTTATTGGGAATTTTTATAAGACTTAAATACATGATTTTTCACCCAAACCTACACACATACATTCAAACGTATATTTAATGCATTATGTATTTATCTATGTACATTGAAATTTCAAAATCACTATTCCAATGAAACAAACTATTGATAATGGTATGAAAACATATGCTCCTCTGTTCAATTCACCGATTGTTATGTCTTTTTATACCTGACCACCTGAGTATCTTGGGTGTAATATGCTTTACAAATTATTTATTTTGTCTACCTTTTACTGTGCCAGAATATCTCAGCAACAGTGTTGGCCATGACAAAACCAATGTCTGGATAACACTTTGAAGTTTCCATAATGGAGTGAAACCATTCTTTAGCTTATTGTTGAATTTATCCCAATAATTACCTTAAATTTAAAATATTGAGTTTCTCTGCTTTTGAATTCACAGTGGTATATATTTTCCAATATTCCAATAAACTTAGTTGTGTTGTACTCATATATGTAACTTTTTACCCTGAGGTCCTCAAAATATTTCCTCTTAAAATATAATTTGGAAAAATTCCCATAATTCCAACATACTTGTTTTATGGTTTTTCTGTCAGTTATGTGTTCATGTATAGTTCTGTATATATGTAGTTTATAAAATGGAAACAATCATATAATATCATTTAATGTTTGAATTTTCAATTAGAAATTTTATAAGCATTCTTCTTATGGTAAAATTTCCATATTTAATTATGAATTTATATGTATGATAATACATATATTTTATAAAATCATTTATTTGACTATTTGTTCATTGATACCTATATGTTATCTCCAATTCTCACTCTCATAATTAACAGTTCTACAAACAACATTACCATAATGCTCAAAATGCATTATTGTTTCCACAAGTGCTAGGATTTTCATTTTCATAGATATGTACTAAGATTACATTCAATATTGTCATACCCTTTTACTAAAGATGTTTTATTATATAATGATATATTAATATGAGAAAATATTTAAGATAAACAGAAGAATCCAAGAAGAAAAAATAAAAATCTCTCTCCCAGTTCTTTGAATCAATAATCCTACTCTCCAGACAAAATTACCTTGTTTCTTGAATAGCCTTCCAGAAATTTTCAATAAGTGTAATTGCATATGTGTGTACCATATCCATGTAACTTCCTTAATGCATAAGCACAAGCATGGCCAGTGTTTCAGTATTGATGATTTTACATAAAATGTATTATGCATGTAAATAATAGGCCCTCTTGTATTGTTATCCCTTGTCATTAGGTTACTAGTAATAAAATTATATTATTATTTTCATTAAGAAATTTATTACCCACAAAATTGATATGCAATTGCTTTCTGAAAATTTGCCCTTCTTAGATTCATTTATCTTTTGTGAGTAAGACTTTTTGGATCTTTTTATTTTACCTATAATGAATACTAACATTTCATAATAATTATTATATATCTTAGTTAAGAGTTCAGCTACTAAAGTCAAGTGGCCTGAGTCAAATTGGAAACCTGGATTATTTATTAATTGTGATCTTGGGCATACCACTTTACACATAACCTGTATACAATGTGGATTAAATGAAAAATATTTTATTTTTAAAATGAACACTTGACAAGCCTCTGGCTCTGCTTTCACCAATAATATGACTTCACTTTTTCTCAATGTGTGTTGATCTCTCTTTTTCTGTGAATTTTCCAGGATTTACTATAATTATTTTTTTTATTTGAGAAGTAGTGAGTTTACCAAACAATCATGCATACCATACAGGGTTCCCATTCATTGCCCCACCACTAACTCCTTACAGTGTTTTGACACATGTATTATAATTTATGAAAGAACATCATTCTAATATTACTTTTATCTATAGTTCATAGTTTATATTTGGTGTATTATTCCCACAAAGCATCCTATTAACACCATGTATTAATGTATTATTGTATATTAGTTGCAGTTCATGAGAAAAATACAGTTGTACTGTTAAACCCATTCCATCATTCACCATGCAGTTCAATGTGTTTTAAGGTCTCCTGCATTGTAAAAATTATCTAAAGCCAGGGTTTATTTATTATTTTAAGATATATTTTTATTTTTAAAGAAGCTTTAGATTACATAAATGTTACATAAAAAATATAGGGGGTGTTCATAGCAACATTGGAAAGAACCCAAGTGCCCATCAACTGATGAATGGATAAACAAATTGGGGTGAATACACATGATGGAATATTATGCAGGATTAAGAAGAAATGAAGTCATGAGACATGACAACATGGATGAACCTGGAGGACATTATGTTTAGTGAAGCAAGTCAGACACAAAAGGGCAAATGATTGTGCTTTTATGAACTAAATATACTATGTGAAATATAAATATATTATGTGAAAGAAGATTATGGATAAAATTTCATATATAAGACCATTTTATTTTGAAGCTGAAGATATGAAGCTTAATACTACAAAGTGTTCATATCAGAAAAAAGAAGACTAGATATAGTGTATTACATATTATATGATTCCATTTATATACAATGTAAATATAAATCAGTTTATAGAGATGAAATTAGATAGTGGTTATTTACACCTGGGGGAGGAATGCTAATGGGTGTGGAGTCTTTTTTAGGAGTAATGTAATTCTCCCAAAATGTTTTTGGTGATGAATGTGAACATACTAAAAGACATTGGTTATACACATTGGATAGATCATATGATATGTGAATACATCTTAACAAACATATACGAAGAATTGTGCATGAATTGCCAGAAATAGCATATGGTATAGCAGGTGAAACAGGGAGAGATTGAGAGGTGAGAAATTTTCTTATTTGCTTATCTGCTTTTCTTTATTATTATTATTATTATTATTATTATTATTATTGAAATAATGAAAATGACTTGATAATGATTGAAGGGATGAACACACAATGATGTGATTATACCAAATACCATTTATTGGATACTTTGGACAAATTGTATGATTTATTAATATGTGTCCATAAAATTGATTAAAATATAGGGGATTTTTATATTTATATAATCCAATTAGTCAATTTTCCCATTGTAATTTATTTTATTGTTTCAAAATAAAGAAATTTATTTTCTGTTTTCAGACATACTTCCATAGCTGTCTTTTGAACCAAATAGTGAATCAAAATTAGCTGGAGTTTTTATGAGGATATGGAAATTCCCAATTCTCACCTCTTCCAAATATCCTAATGAAAGTTTTATAATAAATATTGATAAAATAATTAATTTTGTAAAGCACTTGTGGGAGGTATTAGAAGAGTAGAAACCATCTGCAGAGAAAGGAGTACAAATTCTTACAGAACTGACTGGTTAGTGAGGAATTCAAAATTATGTAATAGAGGAGCTATAACTTTAACTGGAGAAAATCAATTTCCAAACCTTGTTCTTTGATATGCAAAACTTCAAAATTCCTTTGAGAAGTGTATGAACACAGTGTTCAATGCCTAGAATCTGAAGCCACACTGCCTAGATTCAAACTCATCAGGGATGTGACATTTCACACATCCCTCAGTATCTCTGTGCTTTATTTAATTCACTTTTAAAACAAATTAAGAAACTATCTACATTTTGGGGTTTCTATGAGGGTTAAATAATTTAATAGGTTCAAAACATATAGAAGATGCAGGAAAAGATACAGGAAACTTTATGGAGTTTCCAAGAGGAACTTTTGATTTTTGAAAATATTCATTCAAATTGTCCATTTACCCATAATAGAGGTGCAGAGCTCTCTTAAAACAGCAAGTTCTTTTGCTGGGTTCCTGAAAGCATCTCTGTACTGGAGTTTATGCAGTGCATCAAGAGGCTAGAATGGACTGCTCTAAACATCTTTAATAATGAAAAAAATGTATTTAAGTGCAAAACACAACAATGTAGGGAGTCATAAAGAGAGAAAAGTAGGAATAAAATAGTTCCTTGTGAAAATGTAAGATGCAAATAGTGGTAATGAAAATTGCAAATAAAAGTGTATAATTTCTTTAACATTTTACTGCAGTTTTCTTTAGGTATATTCACATACGATATTGTCCATCCAAAGTTTACAATCAATGGCTTTAGCATAATCACACAGTAGTGAATTCATCACCACAATCAATTTTAGAAAAGTTTCATTACTCCAAAAAGAAATACTCCATACTCCTAAAACAGGCACCTCTCAATCTCTCTATCCATTCCTAGCCCAACATACCATGAATCTATTTCTGTCACTATATCTTCATTTATATTAGCATTTTATATAAATGGAATCATACATATGTAGTACCTTGTGTCTAGTTTCTATCACTTAGCAGAATGTTTTTAATTATTACTATTATTTTTATTTATTTTTAATTAGACAAGTTGTAAGCTTACAATTCAATCATGTATAACATACAGGACTCCCATACATCACCCCACTACCGTAACCTTGTATTTTTGTGGCACACTTGTTACAAATGACAAAGAACATGATCAATATATTACTACTACCTTAGTCTATAGCTTATATTTGGTTTATTTTTCCATAAACTACTCTATTATTGACACCATATGTTAATATTATGCATATGTTATAGTTCATGAGAAAACATTCTCATATTGTACTGTTTACCATAGTCGATCATCCACCACAAAATTCTCGGTGTTATACATTCCCACGCCTTATACAGTCCATCCAAAGTGCATATTCTGTGGCTCTGTTTCATCAAAGAGATGTGCTGTCATTTCTAGAATGTTTTCATCACTTCAAAAGGAAAAATCTCATACTCTTCTATATCCCCTATTGTTAACCCTTAGCAGTGATATAGTGTCTTCTTTGCCATTGATAGAAGAATATTACAATATTACTGTTAACTATAGTCCATAAGTTACATTAATTGTATTTTCCCATGTATCACCCATATTCTTAACACCTTGTAATACTGAGGTAAATTTGTTCTAATTCATAGAAGATTCTTATATTTGAACTATTGACCATAATCTTTACCCACCACCATTTCACTATGTTATACAGGCCCTAATTTATCCTCTAGCTTTCTTTCAATTGACGTTTATGTCCCTAAACTACCCTTTCCAGTCACAATCACATTTATAAATCAGCAGTGTTATTTATAATCAATATAATGTGTTTCCATCTACTTTATCCATTTCCACACCTTTACAATCAACCGTATTAAATATTCTACACACATTAAGCATCAAATCTCCCTTCTCAAATGTCATTTGCTCTCCTAGTAACATATACTCTAGAGTTTAATGCCATGAGTTTACTCATCATATTTAGTTCATATTATTGAGATTGTACATTTGTCCTTTTGTGTCTGGTTTATATCACTCAACATAATATTCTCCAGGTTCATGCATATTGTTGTATGGCTTCATTTCTTCATAGAGCTCAGTAGCATTCCACTGTATGTATACACAACATCTTGTTAATCCACTCATCAGTTGATGGGCAATTGTATTATTTCTATTTTTAGCAATTATAAAGAATGCTACTATAAACATTGATGTGCAATGTCAGTTTGCATCATTGTTTTCAGTTCTGCTGAATATATTCCCAGTAGCAGGATTGCCAGATCATATGGTAGTTCCATATTGAACTTTCTGAGTAATTTTCAAACTGTCTTCAACAAAAGCTGCACCCTTCTACATTCCCACCAACAATGAAGGAGTGTTCTTCTTTCTCCACATTCTCTCCAGCACTTGTAGTTTTCTTATTTTTTATAATGGCCATTATACAAGGTGTTACATGATATCTAATTGTAGATTTGATCTGTATTTCCCTAATGGAGAGTGATGTTGAATATTTTTTTCATGTGCTTAATGGTCATTTGTATTTTGTCTTTGGGAAAAAATGTATTTTAATCTTTTCCCCCTTTTTTAACTGGGCTCCTTGTCTGACAGAGTTCTCAGCCTGCACAGCCCTTCCTCTCCTTCCTGGGGTGCATTGGGACTGGGAGTGCCACAGCCATTTAAGGTGGATGAGTGAATCAACATGCTCTATCCCATCTCCACCTTCTGCTCTTTACCAGATGGTGTATGGTGTTCTTATGGTTTATAAAGTCCCCCAAACTGTTGATTTTTAGAGCTTCCTATTCTATGACCATCTTAGATCCTCCCAAATTTCTTTAATATTTTGCAGTTAGTTAGTCAATAAAAAATGTAAAGAAGAGAGAAAGTAAATAATTTTTATCTTATATTTATTTTAATTGACATTTTTTTAAAGATAATGTTTTTTTTTAAAGATTTATTTATTTTATTACATATCTCCCCTCCCCCCCACTGCAGTGACATGCCGAGACTGGTCACTGCACAGGAGTGGCTTTCCCCACTTGTGGGCGGCTTCCACTTCCATTCACGGCCGCCTCTCAGTTTGCGGGTGGCTGGCTGCACTCCATTCGCGGGCGACCTGCCCTGCCCGTGGCGGCTTTGCCCTGTCTGTGGCAGCTTTTTGCCCTGCCCACAGTGGCTCTGGCCCACCCATGGCAGCTTGCCATTCTCAAGGCAGTCTGCCCACTAGGAGAGGTCCCCGGGAACTGAACCCGGGGCCTCCCAAGTGGTATGCCAGCACCCTATCCACTGGGCTATCCAGCCAGCCCCTTAATTGACTTTTAAAGTTTAATTTATGTAGAACAAAATACACCCTTTCCAAACAAAAAGCTAGATGAGTTTTGAAAGTTATATGCATCCATGTAATCAACACTTCAGTAAAGGTATTGGATATTTCCATCATGTCCCTTGTCAGCCAATCACATTTTACAATTTATGCAATCAATTCTTCCATTCACAGGGAAAAAATAATTTGTATTCCCTTTTAAACAGTGAAGGAAAGACACAACTCTGGAAAACAATTTTCCTAAAAAGGAGATCATATGTTTAAATGTAAGTCTATAAACATCATATATGCCTATTAGTGTGACAAAAGAAGGTGAGGAATTTGTGTCTGGAAGTAAGAACTTCCAATAAAAAATACTGTGACAGTTGAATTTTATGAATCCCAGGAAATGACTATGTTCTTAAAATATCCATTCTTGTAGGTATTGGATGCTTCCGTTGCATTAAATTCAGTTAAGGGCCCTTTGATTAGATTATGTGATAAGAAAACTCTTTTGACTGGACTACTTCAGTGAGGAATAACCCAGCTTCCTTCTTGCACTCATGCTGGGTCTGACATGATGGGAGACATAGACAGAGACACACACAGGAAATAGGAAGCTGCCATTTTTAATCCTGCCATATGAGAGAGGACTCGAGGATTGCTAGCAGCCAAAGCTTAAGCACGAAGCCTCCAAGCAGCTGGGGCAATGGAGAAGCTCAAGTATAAAGAGATGATCCATATACCTGATATCCCACAGCAGAATTTGGGAAGAAAACAGAGAAACAGAGAATGAGAGAAGGGGCCCAGGAAAAGTCAAGCCCTAGGCCTGTTTGCCTACACTGATCTCTGCAATACAGTAGCTGCTATCTTTGCCACATGACAGGACACATGGATCACCAGTATCTGACTTTGGTGAGAAAGCATCTCCAATGGTGCTTTGATTTGGACATTTGATAGCCTTGGAACTATAAGCTTTTACTCTAAATAAAATCTGTATAATAAAAGACAACCCATCACTGGTGTGTTGCATCAGCAGCTCTTTGGCAAATTAAGACAAGCACTCTACTAATTTCAGCTGGTTCCTGGTAAAATGCATCTTGCTGGAAGGACATCATGTTCCAAAATTTGCTTTAGCCTTAAGTCTGCATATAGAGCAGAACAGACTGACCTAGCATCCAGATCTGGAGTGCACTCACCTATATCACTTACATGGGTAAGGATGCTCTTTACAGTACAATCTTGTTTACTCTTCAGCAAGAAACCACTGAACTGAGGGCAATTTTAAAGGCAAAAATTGGCTCCACTAGGAAGCTGATCCACATGAGGGCCTGGGCAGTCCAAGTGATAGTGTAGAGACAGGATTAAAAGCTTGGGACTCTGCTTTTTCTCTGTTTTTACTGTTTTCTTACACAATTAAGTGAATAGAATATATTTACAACCAGAAATACATTACCAATTAATTAAAATTAATTATAATTAAGGGGTTTACTTAGGGTTATCTACCTGAAATAAAGTCACAAGTTTTGAATATAGTACTGATGTTTGCAATAAAAAGCCTTTTTGAGTTTGGTACTCCTATACTGCCTCTCATTTGATCTTTCCAAAATATTGTGATATCATATTTCAACAAAGAAAGGTATTGTCTACAATTCATAGACTATTAATGATATTTGAACTTCTCAAGATTATAACTGACATTTTCTTGTTCTGCCATAGGCAACAGCATTATTTGTGCCATTGTAATGGCAAACAGGAGTAAATAAATATGACTTTAAATAAATGTTTGTCTGGATGATCTAGAATATGTTTTATGTACTCATATCTTTTAATGTCATGAAAAAAATTTTATTGACTTGTAATATATGTGTAGAAAAGTACACAAAGAACAAAAATACAGATTAATGAAATATCTGAAATGAACACACCATGTAACCAGCACCAAGATCCAGAGACATTACAACCAGAATCCTAAAATCTAAAACCGTGTTGCTTACATCTGACAAAGTACTACTCAAGGGTAATTACTAAACTGATTTTTAAAAGCATGGCTTAGTTATATTATGCTCTGACATATAATTGAAATCAGGTAGTATATTCATTCTATATATGAACTATTCACTCACAAAATATTTGTATAATTTATTGATGCTGCACATTTGTGGATTATTCAGTTTCATTTCTTAATAATATTCATTATATAACTATTCCACAACTTATTTATTCTATCTTCCATAAATGGACATTTGAGTTGTTTTCAATTTTTTTCTCCCAATTGCTTTTGAATGAACATTTTTAGCCTTTTGTATTTGATTTAACTAGAATGAAATTGCTGGGTCATTGATATGTATATGTTCACCTTTACTACCTAT
>PVKH010017370.1:0-15434 GCA_004027955.1 Chaetophractus vellerosus | reverse complement strand
GTGGCAGCTTCTTGCCCTGCCCACGGCGGCTCCGGCCCACCCATGGCGGCTTGCCATTCTCAAGGCGGTCTGCCCGCTAGGAGAGATCCCCGGGAATCGAACCCGGGGCCTCCCATGTGGTATGCCGGCGCCCTATCCACTGGGCTATCGAGCCGGCCCCTCTACCTTTTTTTTTTTACCCAATAAGATGTTATTGTTTTATGCAATCTGTATGTGTGTTCCAATGTATCCACATTCTATTTTTTCATCATTCCCTTTTCAGTCATCTCAAATGACTTCCTGCCTGAAGCAGATCTTTTAGAATTTCCTTTAAAGAAGGACCTCTAAAAAGGGTCCAGTAATAGCAATTCTGGTTTTGTTGTCTGGAAATATTTTAACTTTGCCCCCTTTCTTGAAAAATATTTTTGCTGGATATAGAATTCTAGGCTGATAATTATTTTCTTTCAGTACAGTTTAGATAACATTCTACTGTCTTCTGGCTTCCTCTGTTGCTATTCAGAAAGCAACTGCTTATCTAAGGGTTACTACTTTGAAGGTAGTATCTTTTTTTCTGACTGCTTTTAAGATCTTTGGCTATGATGTGTCTATAATATGTGGATTTTTTTTCCTGCTAGGAACTTGTTGGGCTTCTTTAAAAATTGCCTCAGCCCCATACTTTTTTCTTCTTCTAGTACTCCAATTAGAAGAATCTTAGTTTATCCTCCATGTCTCATAACTCTCTTTCAGCCTTAAGTCCCTCTGTGCTGCTTTTCCATATAATTTTCCATACATTTCTTCATTTCTCTCTTCCAGTTTGCTAACTCTTTTCACAGTATCTAATCTGCTATAACACCCATTCTTTGTGTTTTTATTTCAATTATTATACTTTTCTTTAAATTCTCTTTGGTTCTTTTTCAAATATACTTGCTTTTTATTCATATTTTCAAGACTTATTTTATTTCTTAAACATATTAAACATTTTATACTCTGCATCTGATGATTTCAATATCTGGAGCATTTTTAGGTTTGTCTGTTCACCATCATTTCTGCTGGCTGTCTGGTGAACCTTGTTTTCTGGTGAATTTTCTCATTTCTTTACTGCAAGCTGCTTATTTTCCTTAGAACTTCATCTGTGGAAATCCTGAGAGGCCTGGAATGAAAGTTGGTTCCTCCAGAGAAGATATATGTAGCAAGATATGTGTATCTTCCTCAGGTACATGAGAGCCACTATCATTTCAGAACTACTGCAAATAAATTCTCACCTTGAGATGAATACTCACTCAGGATGAATTTGGGCTGCAAACTCAAGTGAAGACCAGCTTAAAGTTATGATTTGAGAGAAGCAATTTTTTTTTTTTGCATTCCCCTGGAGAGGGAGGAGATGAGTTTATTTCTTGATCTACATAATACTGAGGGTATAGTACCATTGGGATCTCAAATTTATTGGTAGGAAAAGGAGGGACTTCAGGTTTTCCACCTTCCATTAGGACCTAGGATTTCTCTCCTGACTTCAGAGCCCCATGAAGATACAAACCTACGAATATTGATTCAGCAAATGCCCTCAAGGCTAATGCCTTCTCCCATGTTCTGCTTAATTCTCTAGATTCTTGCCTTCACTTAGTTTTTGGCCCAAGCATTCTTTATATTCTTTTCGGCAAATTAACCCAGCATTTTAAATTGGTTTTATCAGCAGGGTTGATGTAGGTACCAAGTCTGCCCCATTGCCTTAAAGAGAAGTTTTAAACAGTATCTTCCTGTTTTTTTAATATATCCTTGACCATCATTCCCTATATCCAACCCATCGTAATAAATCCCGTTGGTGGATTCTGCCTTATTTATTTTGATTTATCCTTCTTTTTATATAACTAGCAACTGTTATTATAAATATTTCACATATTCATAAAAGCTCTAAAAAGAATATAACGAGCATCTGTGTACCACTGATACTTCTGATTTATTCTTGAATACTCAACTCTGTTGCTGTCATCCTAGTTCAGGCCTTACCTCTATTTACCAAGTTAGAGGGCTTTGGGTAGCTAAAACTTAGCTTGTAAATAATGAAGAGTTTAAGCTTCCAAACATATTCAAATATTCAATTTGTTGTTTGTCTCCTGTTACAGAAACTTCATCATCTCCCTCTATTTACTAATGAGCTGAGCCTTAAAATGTAATCTTTCGGGGTCGGCTATATAGCCCAGTTGGTAGGGCGCCGGTTTACCACATGGGAGGCCCTGGGTTCAGTCCCCGGGCCTCCTCTAACGGGCGGACCGCCTCGAAGAAGGCAAGCCAGCGCAGGCGGGGCACGCTGCCGTGGGCAAAGGCAAACCCCCGTGGGCGAGCAAGGGCGAGCCCCCAAGAGTGGGCAGACCACCCCGCTGGTGAGCTGACTCGGCAGGTTGCCCCAGCAGGGGAAGACAAGCAAAATACAGAGGAACGCAGAGAAAAATGAATACAGCAAGAACAAGCAAAAGGGGGCGGATGTATAATAAATAAAAAATAAATCCTTAAAAAAAAAAAGTAATCTTTCTCAGATCTGGTCCTACTTTGCCTAGCCAAGCAGATTCTCAGCCCAAAATAGGCCTGTCTTCCTTTTGCCCCCTGTATAAACCACGTGCATTTCTGCTAACATGTCTATGATCCATAGTCTTCTTACCCAAATCCTACTAATATTTTCAGGTCTCTTTCTTTTTGCAAAGTGTTCCCTGGTGTATTAGTCAGACACATTAGCCTAACCATCACACCTGGTAACTCCCAACATGCTCTCTCTGCTTTCTGATTTCTGAGCCCTTGTGTGTGCAGAACACATTTTAATTATCTTGACTCCATTAAAAACAATTCTTTAGTATTTGAAGCTAATCTTTAAATGGCTTAATCAGAATTCTAGCCTAGGTCTGACTCCAAAGTGTGTGCTCTAATATATAAATGTGCCTCTAAGTATTTAATAAATATTTGTTGATTTTCATAAGAAACCAGACTCTAGAAAATAAGATGCAACAATGATTTATATTTACCTGGTTTATCTTAGCTTGGCTGGAACAAAGCAGAATCTTAAATGGCATTAAATACTTAAAACTTCATTCATTTAAATAAATTGTAAGCCTAAATTACACTTACACACCTGGATATTCAACCCAGGGACTACTCCTCCAGTGTCAAAGAAAAAATGCTGAAAGTCTAGTTCTCCAAATTATTCTCATGCTGTTCTCCAAATTATTCTCATTATTCTATCAAACCAGTTAAAATAGGTTGCATCACACCAATCTTACCCAATTTACCTTCTAACAAATAGCCATTATTTCTATACTAGACTTCAGTAAACATGACAGTGACTCATACTGGGGGTTTAAAATGTAGAACCCTCTCTCTACATTAAAGTGTTCTTGCCTCTCTTTTTATTGCTAAATAACAGAGGAAATCAAACTGAGTCTGAATTATCTTGAGTAATTTGTGGGGTCAATTTTTAATGTAAAAATAAAAGAACCCTCATGACATGTGGATTTTTGGAATATGGTTGCTTAATCTTACACCAAATAAGGGAGGACAGACTGGGAAAAGTAAACTACACTTAGCGTTTCTATCATAGGACAGTGTTTGTCTCTCTTACCTTTCCTGTCCCCGTCCTTCATCAACACATACTGGCAGACTTCCTAGGGCAATGCAGAAATCCAGACAAGAGAAGGAAGCACACTAAAATAATGGAGGACAGGCTACAGGAGATGAACAGTATCAGACATCATGTGGGAGAAAAGAAGGAATTATCAGTTAGCCACTCTGTTCAAGAGAAACTAAAACTGGTCATTTCAAAGGTAGAGGGAAAAGGAAAAAAAGAAAGATCTTTCACTTCTTTGTAGCAAGGTTCCTTTCAATAAGAACAGAAGAGAGTTGCAGTTAATTTGAAAATTTGTCTTCAGAGAAACAGATATAACTTAGCAAACAGTACAAAGGGACAAAAGATAAATAAGAAAAATAATTACAGGCTTTGGGAAAGGAAAAACTTCAGAACTATATATCTAGAAGCAGTTAGGAGAGTGCTATCTTTATTTCTGAAGAGAATACAGATTAGGAGGAATAGGAGCGCCAATGTTTATATTTAATAATGATAAATGAGGCATATGCCCTTAAGTATCCTTAATTATATGGCCTTATACTATGAAAAAAAAAATATTGCCCTATTTAATAATAGAGTTCTTTATTTAAATAAAATAGTCCCAATGATGAGCTTTTTCACACCAGGGACAATCTTCTGCAAGTATTTTCCATGGTAAAAAATATCTCCTTTAACCTTGCCCTATATTAATATTTTCTCCACCTAGATCCCACAGTGCCTGAAATCTCACCATTAGGAGAAAAGAGTCCTTCAAATTTAACAAGCCTTTGTAATTCAGCATTTTTTTCCAAATGCAATACACCAGGAAAGTGTGAAGCTAATCATTCTAGCAGCATGATTTGTTTCTTTGTTTACTTTTTTCCAAGGTAGCGGCAGTTTATAAAAATGAACATCTGGATGGAACAAGGAGTAGGAAAGGGTGGCAAAAGAGGATATGGAACCTAAGAAAAACTTTATCTCACAATCTTGGGTACCAACCAAGTTGTTTGTTATGAAAACATTATAGGTCAAATCCTCTCCATATGAGATTTAGGCATTTCTTTAAAATTAATGCTTAATTTCAACAAAAATCAATTAAAGTGATAATATTTCAAAATAAAGTAAATGACAGTTTTGTCAGGGCTAAATTTTTTTATAAGGTAAAAGGCAATTTGTGTAAGAATGAATTTATTTTTAAAATTTAAGTGACTTTATCAAATCTGATAACATTTGAATAGTCTATCCAAACTGGTTTAATAAAATGCATACCTCATATTCTTTTCTGCAAACTTTGGAAATATCATTCTTTGAAGATGCCTAAAAGCCAACAAATTTCTCCATTAATTTATTACACATGCTATTCAGCACAGGTCAAAAAAGAACAAAAATTACTCTAAGTATATGTTAATTGCTGGCACAATATTCTTTATTTCATCAAAGAAAATCTTACTATGAAATATTTAAAAGTTTATAAAATACAACAAACAGATTTCATGCAATTTCTTTAAAACAAACTCACCCCCAGGACCTACTCAATACTCTAGAGCTTCACGTTAACTTTTATGGCTTTAATCTCACATAATAACACAGTGTTTTTGTTATTTCAAAAACAACACGGCTTTGAAGGAGATGTAAATCAGAGGGCTTCTTTTTCTTTTTTAAGCTGAATCCAAGTCTGCAGCAAATTTTCTTGTGAAGCTCTGCCAGGGCACTTACATTGTGCTTTGTCTTTAATCATTCATATTCTAATTTTTCATACTAAACTTATTCAGAAAAATGTAATGGAGGGAGGAACTAAAGAAGGAAAGGTACTATCCCAGGTAATTAACACAAATTATTTTCATGTAATTCTTTTATCAAGTTTATGAAGAAGATATTATCCTCTCTGCAGATGAGAAATAGTCAGCAAGTTATTTATCACATTTAAGTATGTACTTTCTATATAAAACAAGCCAAAACAAATCTGCTGAGAGGTGGCCATATGATATGAGTTGCCATTTAGCGACATAGTTCCAGAGACATGGGCCTCTGGGCCCTTGTTCCATTCATTGCCTTTTGTTCTATCACATAGGTCCAAGTAACTTAGGATGGAGAGGGCAAGAAGCAGAATGGCAAGCAGCTGCTTTAGACCCATTGCAGTCCAAATCCTCTGCAACTCAGCTTCATCTCAATGCCTGGAGGAAGGCAGCAGATAGCTATGCTATGTGCTGCCTTATGAGTGTTGTTCAAGATATATAGGAAATATATAGTACAATGTTCTATGTGAAAGTGAAAGTGATACCATGCCTCCTAAACTCCTGGTCCAGAGACCAGTTCCTAGAAGAAGAAAATAAGGCTTTCCAGCTGTGGTTTCTAGTCCATCTAATTTCAGCTCCATCTAAATACTCATTTCTAATTTTCTAGTTAAGTCCACTCCCACTGCCTGATGTATAAGGAGCCAGGAGGCTAGTTTCCCCACAGTACTCTGAGGAACTATGCAAATATACATAGTGAGAAAGAACTAAGGGGCCTAATCTGAATTGGACCAGACATATATCAAAGCAAAAGAAGTCATAACTCACTGTAAGAGTTGTACTCACCTTAGGAGCAGAGAAGGGATATAGGAATATGCTCAGGGTAAAGTCATGATGAAGTAGAGAAGAAGGAAAAACAAAATAAGCCAACTGTGTCAACTACTCTCGTGCAGGCATACCCTAAATTTAAACAGACCATTCAGCTTTGACTCAGCATGACCACTGGCAAAGTACAAAATATCTCAATTCCCATAATATTCTTTTTTTGTGTGGCAAAGACAAGGAAAGAAACATAAAGAAAGAATGAAAGAGGCTGAGGGTCTTACATGCAGTGGCCGTAAGTGAAAAAGCAGCAAGTCTAAAAGGAAATGGTCTATGCAAGAAAGGCTACATTTGCAACTTTTGTTGGTCACCTTTCTAAAGCTGTGAGGTGGACAAGGCTCAAGACATATGCACAACTAAAATCCAAACTGCACTCCACTCTGTTTAAGCGCCTGATGACCCAGTGTTACCTGCTTGCAAGTTTGTCGACACTCTGAAGCAATAGCCAGTTCACAGCAGCCTAAGCCAACCCAGCCGTCAGACTTCTTAAATACACCTTAAAAACAAAATGTTCAAACGTTTTGGTCATAAGTAGCAACAAAGAGAAATAACATACCATACTGGTTCATGGATACCACTAAAAGTCAAAGCAGGTGTCCACAGGAAAACTAGCTCAGTCAGAAGGGCCTCAAAATTATTAACCCCCTCCCCTTCTATCCTTACTTCCAATGCCACATCAGTTTCCTCAAGATCCCTCACAGTATGAGCATCAGATCCCTTGATTCTCCTCTCTTTTCCTTGTCCACCTTGAACTCTACATAGGTCATTCTCACTCTTGGGTACACAGTGCTTCCACCAAAAGACATACAGGGTAAGGAAAGTGAAGGAGAAGCCTTTCTCATCTTCAGGCTGTGACTCAGAGGCAAAGAGTCTAATTTAATTTAACCAAAAAGCAAACAAAAAAATCTGCAAGTATTATTGTACTCAAAATATTAAATACCTAGACTAGACTAAAACATATGATTCTGTTTAAAATGGATACTTAATAAACCGCTAGGAACATCTGAGTCAGGCCTGACTTTGACAGATATATTTGATGATAGAGCAAAGTGACTATGTACTATTTTGGTTCTTATGCACAGCAGTGATTTCTCCAACCAAGTTACTGTGATACCTAAAAGATGACAGGGGGCCGGCTGGATAGCCCAGTGGATAGGGCGTCGGCATACCACATGGGAGGCCCTGGGTTCGGTTCCCGGGGACCTCTCCTAGCGGGCAGACCGCCTTGAGAATGGCAAGCCGCCATGGGCAGGCCAGAGCCGCTCTGGGCAGGGCAAAAAGCTGCCATGGACAGGCAAAAACGCGAATGGAGCGCAGCCAGCCACCCGCGAACTGAAAGCTGGCCGTGAATGGAAGCAGAAGCCGCCCACAAGCGGGGAAAGCCGCGCCTGCGCAGTGACCAGTCTCGGCGCGTCGCCGCCCGCAGCGGAGGGGAGGGGAGATATGTAATAAAATAAATAAATCTTAAAAAAAATAAATAAATAAAATAAAATAAAATAAAAGATGATACAATTATTTAAAGTATTCTAATGTGTTTTTTGGATCTCTTTTGGAATCATAAATGTAAATGAGAAACTCCTAGGATAAAATTTGGAGAGAAAAAAGACTTATAGGGATGTTGCAAATTCCTCCTTACCACCTTTAAAAATGCTTTATACTTTGTGTATTTATTTCCATAAAATACACAGATCTGCAGATCCAGATCCACATCTATACTAAATTAGATTATTATTATATTTGGAAAAATTTAGGGATTCTCAAGGCAACAGATAACATGGTTCTCCAAATGAAACTAAGACTTGATATAACAAATAGAAGTATTCTTCTAAGAAATAAAATAAAATATGCACAAAAAAACAAAAGGCCCACAGATAGAGAAAGCTGTCAAATATAATTATAAATCATTCCAAAGTTTAAAATTGACCCAAAATACTGCATATTATAAGCTGCTGCATTCCTATGTGTTTTAAGGGTACAATAGACTCCCATCTTGCCATACTAGTTTTCTCTAAATCTTTGTTGCTTGCTATTCAGAATGCCTCACATATTAGAAAGAATTTTGAATGGCATAAATCTAGGTCATAAACTCTGTGGGCTTTTATGCCATAATGCAGTATATTGCTGTTACATGTACCTGGTGGCCTCTTAGAAAATATTAAATTTATATTTATTGGACCCCTACTATGTACAAGATACATTTATTGAACCCCTACTATGTACAAGATACTCTAGTGGGTGGTATGTGGGCTATGATATGGATACAATACATAATTTAGTCCCTTAGGGTCATTACAGTTTGACAGAACAATGTGTGTACATATGTATCATTCCAGGACACTAGGTGGAGGGATAACAAAGAAAACAGATAAGGAGATAGGCAATTCCAGGAAATAGTCCATTCACTTGAAATAAAAACTTCAAATAGTATGACAGGCCTTTGGAATTCAGACATACATTAAACCTACTCCTTTTTTCAAGGCACTGTCTTTAAGCAGGGCTGGAAAATTAGCTTTAATTCTTGGAGACCTTGCATGCCAAGCTAGGGAGTTTGGCCTTTATTCTGATGGAAGCAGAAGAGGGTTCTTTTTGAAGGGATTGGGGAGGATAGAAATGATGTGCTGAAATACCAGTTACAAGGTTAATATTCTAACCCGAGTGTAATAATACTAGGAGTAGAGAGGAAGGATGCAAGATTTTGCAAGGGGAAAATCAATGGAGGTAGAAAGAAAAAAAGAATCACGGATAACTTGAGGGAAGCAGATGTGGCTCAAGCAGTTGGGCACCCACCTACCACATGAGAGGTCCCAGGTTTGGTTCCCAGTGCCTCCTAAAGAAGATGAGCAAGACGGCAAACTGACACGACAGGCTGGCATGGCAAGCTGATGCAACAAGATGACGCAACGAGATGACATAACAAAGAGACACAAGAAGGAAACCCAATGAGAGGTACAACAAGCAGGGAGCAGAGGTGGCTCAAGTGATTGGGCCCCTTCCTCCCACATGGGCAGTCCCAGATTCGGTTCCCAGTACCTCCTAAAAAAGAAGACAAGCAGACACAGAGAGTACACAGTGAACAGACACAGAGAGCAGACAGCGAACTCAAACAAGGGGGAGGGGAGAAATAAAATAAATAAAATAAATCTTTAAAAAAAAGATAACTTGAGGGTTTCCAGTCTAGTGTCATTCACAGAAGGGGCAGTTATAAGTGAGTTTGATTCTGGGTTTGTACTTCAGATGCCACCTAGATGCAGAGATCTAAGTAGAGAAGTCTAGAAGTCAGAAGCAATGATTTGGATTTAAGGGTTACCTTCCCAGAGGTGATTTGTTAATGGTTCTGGGAAGGAATGAGATTACAAGAGTGAGAATGGAAAGACACACAAGAATAACCATAGTCCTTATAGGGGTAAGAGGAGAAAGGAGGAGAGAAAAAGGTAATGAAGCCAAAGTGGAGTCATAAGGAAATAGTGGTCAATAATATAAAGTGTTGCAAGAAAGTCAAAGAGAATATGTAGTAAGAAAAAGGCATTTAAAAAAAAAGAATAAAAGAAAAAGTCATAAGATCTAGGAGCCAAGATATCCTGGTGATCTTTCAAAAGAGCAATTTCAGTAGAATGATAGAAGAGGGGAACAAAGGTACAACATTAAAAGGACTGAGTGAATGAGAATAAATGATACATTTGAAAATTTGGGTGACAAAGGGAAAGAGAGGATAGAAACTCAGTGGGTATACTTTGTTTTACAGAAACTATGACACAGATTTTGCGATCACAAAATAGGTTTTAAAAAATAAAGTGCTAAATGTTACACTTCCATTGCTTACCTGGCAAAGACGAATTCATACAACCCCAAATGTCAACCTAAAATTGTAATCACCAAAAGGCTTTTATGTAGATAACCAGTTCTTAAATATGACAATTAATTTCTACAGAAATTATATATAGCTAATTTGATTGTGGCTGTTACTATACAGTCAACCTTCCAGGACTATGTGCATATCATCCAGCTAGTCAGGAAAAGAAACCAAAAAGCTGAGATGTAAAAATACTGCTTGCTCTTTTTCCCATTTTCCCTTCTAAGAGTACTTAGTAAGAGTCTGCTTACTAAGGATGCTTCTTGGAGTCATGGTTTTCAAGCACATAGACAAAAGCATCTATAGAGTGACTAAAGGAAAATGTGTAAGTCAGAATTGTTTGAACATCAGCTTTTTGACCCCTATATAAAGCAAAACCACCATATCTGAAGAGGCTCTCTCAGGCAAGCTCAGGCTTTCTTAGCCTGGCTCATGAGTATCCCAAACACTGAGAGAGCCCAAGTACTAAAGTCATTTCAATTTACATGGTTCAGAAAGCAAGCAAATATCAATGGTTTAAAGGAAAATGAGACGACAGGAATAATGAAAAATCACACATTTTACCTTACTCTAAAAATTCAACTTTTCTAATTCAAAATAAATATGATTTAGTTATTATAGTTTTCATAAAATTAGTCAAAATACAATAATAAAATTCCACATTCCAGATAAAATACTATATAATAAAAATTAAAGCCTAGAAAACACTTAAATTTAAGACTGTTTTTAGACCTATACTATAGACAATAAAAGATGAAAACCAGTCTTTTATTGAGCAATTTGTGTGAAGATCTTTTCAAATTACCCAGTTAAATCTAACATTTTACTTTAACCACAAACTCCAATCACATTTAAAATGTTCTTAACTCTAAAAAGGAACTCAATAGATGGCTTCATTTCAACAGAAGTGCCCATAGATAAATAAGACCTACCATTGTTTCTGGGCAATAATCTGGGGCACGCTGCAACAGATGTTTTAGACGGGATTCACTTTTTGAGGAGAAAATCTGTTTGACAAAGGAAAAAACATTTTTTGTGGTATTTTTTTCCCATAAATTAGAAGAGTTTGTAAAACTTACTATCCTCTATATTTATCAGTCATCCCGAATATTTTCCTTTTTTTTAAATAGTTTTTCAGAACCTTTTATTAGTTATATATATTTTTCAGAACCTTTTATTACAGTTATATATTTTTTCAGAACCTTTTATTACAGTTATATATTTTTCCTGTACTTTCTTTTATAGACAGAAAACCTTTAGATAGTATCCAAATTAAGCTGAGGTAACATTTCTTAAAAGGTTGGTTAGTTTGGCAAATAGTAAAAAAAAAAAAACCCAAATATAATAGGTCTAAACACTTTTCTAATGACAAAAAAAGGAGAAAAGCAGGCTACCAAAACGTTAGAGGACAAGGACAATGAAAGAAGAAAACCGGGAAAGATGAAAAAATATAAATTTATTCTAAACTGTTCAACAAATTGCTTTTAGTCAAATGATCACAATGAAAAACAGTGTCATACCCTTGATATTAGTGAAGAATAAATCTGTGGACAGCATTATAGTACATAACTTCTCCATAAAATGTCATAAGAGAGACAAAGCCTTTTTATTTTTTTAAAATATAGATGCTGAGGCGCTAACAAGGTTTACTCATCAGGCTAAAACGGCTCACTTCCAAACAGGACTTTAATTAATGTAATTACAATTTGGTAACTCAGTAAATTATAAAACATTACATATATCAGACAGAACTTCATGGTTACCAACAAATAGTCAAGACTGTAAAATCCATAAATGCTAAGGGCAATGAAAGAGGATTTATCTCCAGCTAGTTTATTTAATACCCATTTTTCTCCAAAACTACAGCTACAATTAAGAATTGAAAAGAGCCACCCCTAGTTAATTAATGCATTTAAGTAATTAGCAACAATGGCTGCTAACATTACAAAAAGAGACAACCAGACATAGTACCAGCTATGAGGAAGACTTCCGAAAAGAAACAAACAAAACAAAACAACCTTACCTGAATCTGATCAAGCCCCTGGATTTAATAGGGTAGCCACTAGCCATGTGTGTTTATTTAAATTTAAATCAATTAAAATAACATAATTAAAAATTGAGAAGCCTGATCTCTTTAGTCACATTTCAAGTGTTCAAGAGACACATGTATCTAACTGGCTACCTTATTAGCATAGGTATTGAATATTTTCATCAGAGAAAGTTCTAGTTGATATCTCTGTTCTAGATCTAACTGCTAATTACTAGGAAATACAAAGAACAGAGGAATGCATTAATGAACACTACAGGTATGCAAACAGCAAAGTTTAGACTGTGAGAAATTCTATATAATAAATGAACAGATTTCTTCATCAAATAAATTATAAGGAATAACCTATATATTAAAAGATACAGACATATCAGTTGCAATGCTTATATATCACTTTAATTCTAATTCAAACTAAAAATCTTAGGAAACAATAGAGAAATTTGAACATGACTGGATATCTGAATATTACAGTTTTAAAGGAGTGATAATGGTATTGTGGTAATGTTCCTTAAAAAATGAGTCCTTATAATTTAGATACAAACTGAAACTGAAGATTTATGGATCAAATGATATGAAACTGAGATTTACTTCAATATAAATTTACCTCAATATAATTGTGGGGGAAGGGGGTAGTAGATGGGAGTACATATGAAACACAATTTGGTTTAATAATGTTGAAACTGAGAATGGGAGTTTAATATACTATTCTCTCTACCTTTATATATGTTAGAAATTTTCCATTATAAAAAGATAAAAGAGTGAAAGAAAAGAAAAATAAAAGGAAAAAGAAAGACAGCAATAAAAGACAAAAAAGAATGAGCACGAGAGACAGAAAAAGAAAGAAAAAGTAAGCACATCATATTGGTAATGGAATTGGAAGACTTTCAGAAACACAGAAATGGAAGATTATGATTTCGCTCATTCCTTCTTCCTTCAACTGAGTCTACACACACACACACACACACACACACACACACACACACACACATTTTTTAAAGAGAAAAAAACAAACAAAAAACATCAAGGCAGTTTAGAACAATGGAAAGAACACTGAACTGAGAGTTGGAAATAATAATTCTTTGAGTAACACTGGGCAACTTGGCCTTACAGGAAGAGTTATAGGCCGGTAGCTAAGACCATGGATTCTGTAATCAGACAAATTTGGGTTTACTAGCTTGGTGACCTTGGCAAGTTTTTAAACTTTTCTACACCTCGGTTTCCTCACCTAAAAAATGCAAATAATACCATTACCTCCTTCTCAAGGGCTTAGTGTGAGAATTAAATGAAATATTAAATAATAATATATTTAGCTCAAGGTAGATTAGCATAGCAGTCACTTTTCTCACTAAACAAATAGCAATAACACCTAAAAAGAAAGATCAATGCTTATCCAGAATATGATTATATAAATCACCTAAGGGCAAAAAAATTAACAACCAAGATTGCATTCCATTCAAGGCAGAAATACTCAGATCACAGAGTTTACAATACTGACCCCTGAGAGGTTTTACCCACACTTATCTCCTCCCTCTGTGATAACTCATTTCCCTTGGTCTTCAAACAAGTAAAAAAAACAAAAAACAAACAAACAAAAAAAACCAACCTCTCATCTTGAAAAAAAAAAATCTTTTCCCACACTCACTCACTGACTTCTCTAACTAACATTCTACTTTTTCCTTTCATTGCATCTGTTTCTTCACCAATCAATCCATAAACATTCACTGACCAGTCACCATGAGCAAGGGACTTCAGAGACATGAGTACTGGCAAAGACAAACAAGACACAATTCCTAAATTCAAAGATTTCATAATATGATTGGAAAGAGAAAATGTATATAGAAACTGAATACCTTTCTGTAAGTCTGAAATACTGTATAATGAAGAACTTGGCAGGTCTATGTTTCTGGTTCCTGTGAGATACCCTCTAAATCTTTGGTATTTCCTGTGATAGAAGTGTTTTTTGTAATTCATAAATTATTCATGACCCCAGACCACATCTGACTAGTTTACACTAATGAGATGACTAAGGGTTGGGACTCTGAGTCATTATCAGCCCAATCACTCAGACTTCCAGGGGAGGAAGAAGGGCTGGAGAATGAGTTAGACAAGGTGGGTGCTGAGTCCCTCAGTTATGTCTATATAATGAAACTCCACCAAAACTCTGGACACTAGAAGCTTCCATGATTGATAACACTGATGTGCCAGGAGGGTAACATGTTCTGATTCACGGGCAGAGGATACCAAAGCTTTGTGTTTGAGACCTTCTGAGACCCCACCATATGCATCTCTTCTTGTTTCTATCCTTTTCACTATAATAAACCATAATACAAAGTGTAGTACTTTCCTGAGTTCTCTGAGTCAATCTAGCAAATTATCAAACTTGAGAGGGTGGTGGGAATCCCCAAATTTGTAGCCAGTTGGTAAAAAGTGAGGGGGGCCCTGGGAGCAGCCAAACTTGTGGCTCATGTCTGATGGGCAATCTTGAGGAGGATTGCCCTTAACCTATGGAATCTAAACTAACTCCTGTAGAGTCAGAATTGCATTGTAGTTGGTGCTGGAAGTTACTGAAATTATTGCAATTACATAATAAACGACGAAACTTTTAATAAAAAAAAATTCCCTGTAATGTGACTTTTTATTTTTAGTTTTTTTTCCCATTTTATTTTATTATTAGAGAAGTTGTAGTTTTACAGAATAACTATGCATAAAATACAGGATTCCCACATACCACCCCACCACCACCACCTTGCATTGGTGTGGAACATTTGTTACAATTGCTGATAGCACATTTTTATAATTGTACTATTAATTAAAGTCCATGGTTTAACTTAGGGTTCCCTGTTAGTATAGTGTAGTTCTGTGGATTTTTTTTTTTTAAAGATTTATTTATTTCATTACATATCTCCCCTCCCCCCTGTTGCGGCGACACGCCGAGACTTGGTCACCGCGCAGGCGCAGCTTTCCCCGCTTGTGGGCGGCTTCTGCCCCCATTCACGGCCGGCTCTTGCTTCAGTTCGTGGGTGGCTGGCCGCGCTCGATTCGCGGGCGACCTGCCCTGCCCGTGGCGGCCCTTGCCCTGTCCGTGGCAGCCCCTTGCCCTGCCCACGGTGGCTCTGGCCCGCCCATGGCGGCCTGCCATTCTCAAGGCGGTCTGCCCGCTAGGAGAGGTCCCCGGGAACCAAACCCGGGGCCTCCCATGTGGTATGCCGGCGCCCTATCCACTGGGCTATCGAGCCGGCCCCGGATTTTTTTTTTTTAACTTTTATTCTGTACCATATATAAAATCTAACATTTTCCCTTTTAATCATATTCAGATATATATTTCAGAACTGTTACCGCAATGTTACTTTTAAATCC
>PVKH010017369.1:0-15437 GCA_004027955.1 Chaetophractus vellerosus | reverse complement strand
TTCTTCACACACATTCCCTACATTGGGAATTTAACTCTTGATCAAACTTTCTAGACACTAAAATCTAGATCTTCCCATATTGAAGAGTATATTATTCTTGCTAAAAGCAGGTGGTAAAGAAAAACAAACACACTAGAAACCAAATTTAACTTCTTATATTATCTCTCCTGAAATTAATGCTAATGAAACTTATTTTTTGTTTATTTATTATTCCATTCATCCTTTTTTTAGATACCAGACACCATGTGTTTAGAGATTCAGAACCTATTCCATATATAATAAAACAATAATGTCAAACAGATAGTAATTCTTGTTGCTATCTAACAACCTAAAATGCATAAATTATGTACATGTATATTCTTTGGCTAATTTTTAAATCATATTTCTCATTGAGTTTTTAAGGCACCCAACTGAGGCCTAAAGTGTATTCATCCAGGTTGGAATTCTCTAACCTTTGAAAACTTTTAGAAAAGCTCTTGCTTCCCTGAATAGGTTCAGCTTTCCTACCAGGGCCCTGATAAATGCAAAGTCATTGTCAACCTGGCTATTCAAAGGGCCAACCAGGCATGTGTTAAAGCAGAAAAGTAAAGTGTATTAGAATATGTCTCTCCATTCCTATTGCTTTGATTTCCCAGGAATGGGATCTCTGTGCCATATCTTCCATTTAGCTTTAAGCCCAAAATAAAAGAATCACCCTCTAAATTTTCCTTCAAGTGCACGCCAACCTTGAAGTATGGCTCTAGAACTGCAAGGGAAGCAATGACTAGTCAACTGTTGGTTTCTGTCCAAAGTGGGGTGGTGTCCAAAGGTGGGGGGTAGTGAAAATGCAGTTTTGGTTCTCTGTTGCCGCTGAAGCAATTGTATTAATAAGTTATCAGGTGGGTTGTCATGGTGTAATCCTCTCTCTTGACCTGATTCCAAATACATCTCCTACTAAGGAAAAAGTAGACCAAAATCTAAGTTAAGGTTACTTTATAGCTACATCAGCGTGACCAAAACTTTTAAGAACGGAGAGCTTTTGGATGATTTATCCTCTTTTTGTCCTTCTGCTATAAGTCTAGTGCTTTTACGGTTCTTCTTGGCACAGCCCACATGACTGTGACCTTGCATCATCTGTTAGAAGATGGGTTTGTGGGAAGGCCAGGATGTAAGGGAACACTTGTCATCTGAAGCCATTTTTTTCCCCTCTAATCTTATATTGGGGTATGAAGTGGAGGTATGTCATCCATTGGAATGCCATCACATGCATTTTCTTGGCCTTCTGGCATAGATGAATCTATCACAGTAGGGTTGTAGTAACTAGAATTCCCAAAACTCACATCGTAAGGTTCTGGTACATTATCTAATCGCAGAACTAAAAAAAATAACAACAAAAAAAGTGAAATTGTTTTATAGTGACAATATAGAAGATATATACTCAGATCTCTTTCAGAATCTAGGAATTGTTCTAAATGTGTAAGTACATACACCTTTTGTATGGACTTTTTCAGGTATTAGTTTTAAATTTTTAAATGAGATCTTTTTCAAACCTCATTTCTTTCTGAAACTAAGAGAACAGTTTTATTTCTAAAATTTCTTTGCTGGTGGACCAAACATAAAGAACCTAAGAGAAAGTCTAAGGTCATGTATATTACTAGAAGGAAAGATAAAAACTGTAACATGGGGCTGGATAAGAGAGTAAAATCTCATGTAAAACACGAATATGGGTGATATTACATACATAAGACTATTTTTCAAAATATTAATACAAATATATTAGAAGGAAAAAGAATAGCAGCTATGTTCGGCAGGAGAAGCATAGAGAGATTGAGAGGTGATGAGTTTTGTTTGTTTTTTGTTTATTATTTTTATTGGAATAATGAAAGTGCTCTAACAATGATTGAAGTGATGAATGTGCAAATATGTGCTTACACCAAATACCATTGATTTTACACTTTGGATGCTTTATGCTTTATTAATATGTATCAATAAAATTTATTGTTTAAAAAAATCCTAAGAGATCACAGCAAAAGTATATCAATACTATGAATGAAGTAGCATGGACATGTGACTTGTTGACTTTTGAATCTTGCAATTTCAGAGCCTTGTCAACATATTCAGAATCTTTAAATCTTGATGTGAAAATAATTTTAAATAAGTGAGGAACATTAATTTTATTATGTGTCATTATTATACCAAGTATCTCAATATCTTTTATGGTTTAGCTGTTTAAGCTAGAGATGGAAGAAAATTATTTGTGAAAGCTTATATTTCCATCTGATAGATCCAATTTGTCATGTACTTTTGATTTTCTGGTTAATGATACAGGAGACCTTTTTTCTTTATTCAACAAACGGTCAATTAATTAATTAATTAAGTTGAATTCATTTTCAAAGGGAAATAATCATGCACTAGGCATCTTTAAGTACTACAATCAACGACTGTTTTCATCATTTAATTCTTCAATTAGTTGTCTCCATATACTTGCTTACCTACTCCTTAATGTCATTTGTTTTCTTGGCTCCAAGAAGCCTTTGGGATTTCGGAAAGGTGTTTCAATGCCATCTTGAAGAGGTAAAATAGTGATTGAGTTATTCTCTTATGCCTCAATCATAACAGTTTTTATCTTTTCGGTACACAGATTTTGCATGAGATTACATGAGGTATGCATGAGATTTCCTTAATAGCATACCATTATCTTCCATATTTATAGATATATTTTAGTTTCTGGAATTATTCTTTAAAACCAATTTTAATGCAGTGAACAACAGTTCCGAATGGTTTTTAAAATTCACTCACTGGTCCATAATTATTTTGGTTTTGTTCTTTGATAAACAGAGGGTGCATCGGAATAAATATTTTTATCTATTTCTGTTATATGAAATCCTGTATTACTTCTAGGCAATGCAGCAAACATTAACACCTGCATTTGATTAAAATCGCTGTGTGCAGGTGAAGTTCAGAATGTTGTTTTTACCTGGTTCATTTCTTTCGTCATACAGTCGCCGATGGGAAAATGAATCTGTTTTTCTTCTCTTGCACAACAAGTAGCCAACAAGACTAAGCAATGAAGCACCCAGAATAGCACCTAAAATGGCCCCGAATACTATTCCTGTATTTCTATTCTCTAGAGAACAAAAAAAAAAAAACAAAAAATAATTTTCATATCAGAAATAGAAAACAGTTATTCAAAGAACAGTCATATATACATGTAGACTTTCATTATACCAAAGAATATTTAACAATGTTTTTAAAAATTAAATAACAATGAGATTGTGTGTGTATGTTCTGTTTATGTTGGTAAAATATACTTCCTAATGAAATGATAATTCTGATTTATAATTTCCTTGAGATATGCATAAGTCTTAGCTTTATAATTGTTTCTCCTCAATAGCTTCAATAGTACGGAAATGCCACATGTATACTCTATTTTGAATGCTATATTTGTTAAGGTTTTCATCGATTCTAAATCTCTGATCAACTTTAAGATGAAATGAATTTTGAGCTTGTTCCTATAAATAATTCAAGGGTAAAAAACTAAATAGAGTAACTGGGTAATAGAAAAAGAGTCCAAAATAGTATCTAATAGAATTAGATAGTTTCATTGTTCAACTTTCTGTGATGCCAATGTCCAAAGATTTGGTGTTTTACTTTTTTATTTTTATTTTTTATTTTTTGCATTTTTTGAGAAGCTTATTATTAGGAAAATAAAGTGTCTTTGTAAAGTCTCTATATATGACTGCCCAATTCTAATACATTCTAACCTTCACGTTGAAGGATAGTAAAATTTTTAGTAAAATAAAAAAGAAGCACCATTAAATTTTCATTAGGTAAGAGCAATGAAGAGTAAATACTCATTATTCTCAATCTGTATATTGAGTTTAGAGAAACAATGAGAGAATATTTTTAAACATCTCTCTAATGAAATATGAGAGTATTATGAATGAAAGGATGTGTTGAAATTATATCTAACATGAATATATATACATCCACAATAAATTGGTTGTGGAGCTCTAATAAAGCCTAGCTTTCAGAATTTAAGTTTTTCCCTGACCACTGGTAGCACCTTTCACATAGACATTCATGTATGTGATTTGAATTTTACATTGAAATAGTTTGTAAGAAAATTGCATCAGAAGTTAGTGAGTTCGTGGAAATAGAAGAGTATTCAATAAAAAACATTTTGGGAAAACAAAAATATGCTTAGACCACAAAAGATAATCTAGCATGATGAATGAAATATTACATTTTACAGATCTTTTCCATTTTATGTTTTCAGGCTTAACAGGCTAAATGAGACCCCATAAATGTCCACATAGTACTATTAATATTTTCTTGTACTACTCACAGCAAACTTATTCTTATACTTGTTCATTATGTATTCAGCTTAAAATAAAGGAGTATTCCTTTCCATTACATTTATTTTAAAAGTTTTTAATATCGGTATTGTTCTACTATTTTACTGTCCTGTGATTCCTCTATGGTATCAGATCATTTATAAAATTGTTCATTTGTTTCAATTTTCAAAACTTAAATATAAATGTTTTTAAAGTTCAGTATTATAATATTCCTAAAAGCATGTGACATTCCAGTCTTTCTAAAATTCAGTGAAAATTTTTACCCAATATCTCAAAATTATACTACCGTTTTGGTCTCCAGCTCTCTTTTTCTTCCTACAGCCTAACCTACTTTGAATTTTGTCCAACCGTCTCCTCACATGTTCCAATACAGCAATGACTAATATATGTTCACTTAAGCCCTGAAACTCCTTTACTATATCCAGGGTATTTGGAGGATCCCCCAAAGTTGGAACTACCATACTATTACATTTTCCTTTTTTTTTTTTTTTCGTAGAGTGGCATATTTATTAGACTTAATCTATATGACTTACTTGGAGATACAGTTTCACACAAAAGGAAAGTTGGATCCATTTATATTTACCTTCTTCTTGGGAATCTGGTGTATTTGGAAAGATTTTTGAATTATTGGTGAATTTTAGGGTGGGCTGTGGAGTTGTTGTTTCTTGGTAGGGGGTAAATCCAGCCAAGTTATCGCTGGTTGTGGTAAGCCATCGAGTTGGTTTCGTTACCAATGGGGTCACAGACGTGGTGGTTGGTGCTGTAGACACGTTGCTAACTATGATGGAACTGTTGTCAGAAGCAGTTTCCATGGTATCTTTGGTCAAATTATTCAAAGACCAAGTGAACTCTTCTGAAGGCTGAGCAGATATAGCTTTGGGAGGTGCTGAGACTGGCGAAGGATTTTCATCTGCAAGAGATGAATTCTGAGGCAATTTAGAAACAGAGCTATGGACCAAGGGAGGGTTTGTGAAAAACGTGGTTGTGGATCTTGGATTCTCAGAAAAGTTGTATATTGAGAAAGCACTGGGGAAATTTGTTGTTCCACGGATTTTGTTTATTGTATCCAAAAAAGAGGAATTACTTGCCTGAGGCCTAGAGTTTTCCTTATCTGAGTCTGATTTTGCTTCATATTCTGCAGAAGCAGTTTCATTTTCTTTTTTTAAGCCTTCTGCAATACGCTGTCTTGTGTTTATTTCTGGACCTTTTTTCCCATGGACTCCAAATACTAGTGAACTCAACAAAATTGAAATCAGCAGAATTTTGACTGAGGTCAGCATTGTAGCCTTCTTTGAGTATTGGTGTTACTAAGGAGCTCTGAAAGAAAATAACAGTTTGAATTAGTAAATGAAGTGTTCTATTTTCATTTCTTTTAATGGATTTGTATTTTTAAAGTGAAAAAATCTAGACATGTAATGCTGAGATGAGAATACTCTCTTCCAAAAGCTTATGTTTGCTTTTGGATTACGTATTAAAATTATAGTCATTAAGTTCTATTTTCCATATAATATAATTTCCTTTTCTTCCTTCTAGAGAAATACTATGTAGTACTATACAAAACCATGGTAGAGCCAGGTGCCACTCTTTCAAATATCATTTAGCTTGTATATATCAGTTTTATAGCTATAGATGTGCTAATTGTTTGTGTGTATATATGGGAGGGGAGAGAGAGAGAGGGAAAGAGAGAGAGATTGAGGGAGAGCGGGACAATAGTGGGATATAGAGCTGATTGGTTTCCTCAATCTATTTAAGGAAATAAGTTTTATATAAAAATTTCATTTGGCATAATTATTTTTAAAAACTGATGTTAGTGATTGGATACTAACTGTATCAGTTTTTTAAAGTGAGTCAGCCAGGATTTCCACTTGAAAACATTTTATTAGTACCTAGTTTGAGCGAGTTGCATTTTAAGTTAACATCTCTCTCTCTTTTTACATTTCACTCTATGATACTCTTCTTCCGATGTAATCCCACATCAGGGAGAATTAGAAAGACTTTCAGATTTTAGGAGATTATTTTAATCTAACTTATTTTATAAATGAAGAATGTGATTTGGTGGGGGGTGTGGGGAAAATTCACCTAGCCAGATAGTGGCAGATCTGGGGTTTAAAGCAATGATACTAACTTCCAATCTAGACTCACTGTTCTGCCTCTTTAGTAGGAAAATGTCACAAGAATGATATGGGGAAGAGCTTTTGTAATCAGGTATATATTAAAATCCTGGCATCTCTCACAAATGGTTTGTGAAAAATAATCATCATAATCAATTACTTTCTTGTTGTTGTAATAATCATACAGATTTCATGGTGTTGCTTTGAAGACTAAATGAAATGATATAGGGAAGGTAGAAGCACCCTGAACAATATCTGATCTAAGGGAGCAGATGTAGCTCAAGTGCTTGAGGGCCTGCTTCCCACATACGAGGTCCTGGGTTCAATCCCCCGTACCTCCTAAAAAAAGCAAATCTCAAGTAAGCACTTAATAGACAATATCTCTAGAGTATATTGCAGTTTACAAAGTTCACAACTATTATCTCACTTGATCCTCATAGTGATCACTTAAGCCAAAGAGTAGAGCTTGTTTTATCCCCCATTTGAGATGAAGAAAGTCTCAGAGTGACATGTGCCTTGCCCAGTCATACTGCTAGTTCATTGAAGAGGCAGAATTCAAAGTCAAGTTATTGACTCCAACCTAACTAGGTGCTGAATTAAAGTGATGTGATTTTAATTGAATATATATATTCATACATTTTAATTGAATATATATATAGTCATACTCAAGTGAAGAAGTCTGAGAACTGATATCATGTCCTTTGAATGGGACCTTATTTTTCACTAGAATTCTGATTATGAGCAAGGAAAAGGAAGGGAATACAACTGCTATTATTTAGGTCTAGTAGTACCTGCCATCTCTTAAGACCTTTCCCTGAAACTATTTTAACAGATATTTTTAGCCATGTTCACGCTGATTTTCTAGGGTATAAGGAGTCCCTAAGACTCCCTTTGATTTTCTTTGAGTTTCAAGTGCTGCCTTCTTGCTTAGTGATTTCTCACACATCAGAGCAACTTTCATATATCTATCTATAGCATGATATAATATTATCCTTTAAAAGCTTTTAGCAAAAAGTCCCTCCCTGGGGATTCCTGAAGTTTTAGAGAAGTCTAGCATTTTGTTAAATTAATATCTCTCATTCCCTCTGATTATCACTCAATAAAGGTATTCTTAAAAACAAAGGCAAGCAGACATATAAAAACATTCATAGCAGCATTATTCATAAGTCTCTCCAGTAAAAATATCCATCAGTAACAGACTGGATATAAATTATGGAATTCTCATACAATGAAAGTTGGCAAACTAGAGCTACATGCAATGCAGTTGTAGAGCTTAAAAAGTCAGTGACTTGCGATTCGATAAATATAAAATTCAACAACAGTCCAAAATATCAGAAGTCAGGAAAATGGTTATCTGTGGAAAGTAAGAAGATTGGGAGTGGGTACGGAAGGGGCTTCTGGGCTGCTGGTGAATGTTGTTATTTGGACTGGTAGTGATTATAAGGGTGTTTGTTTTGTGATAATTCTGTTTATTTATTTTTATGCACCTTTCTGTTATAAACAAGAAAATTGGGTTTAAGTCCTAAAATTTGTTAACACAATTGGCAAATATATAATTCTCATGCATTTATTATTATATCAGATGCTTTACACATTTTTCTCATTTAATTCTTACTAAAAGCAACAAAGAAACAAACAATAAGGAAGGAATTATTAATCCCATTTTATAGATGATTAAATGGAGCATAACAATGTAAATAACTTGCTCAAGGCCACACAGCCAATATTTGAGAGATAGGGTTAGGATTCAAACTTTGCTTGTGTGTCTGAGTTAAAACTAGTAATTATTTATCTATGTGACAGGAGTTGCAAAGGAAAGTAAAATTTGGTCCTCAGCTGCTTTTTAGAACTTCTTCCCACCATCTTTTCTCCCACCTCCAAATTTTACGATTTTAACACAAGCAATTTGTATTCCCATTTTTTAAACATTAGAAAACTAGGGCCTTCTACTTTTAGTACCTCAAAAATACTAAATACAATTCTATCCAAATTTAAGGAATTTTCTAAACTATCTCTATGGTTTCTAGAGGGAAACCTTTACCATGTTGTTTACAGATTAACAAAACCTGGGTGATAATCCCCAGGACAAATAATTTACTACCACGCCTTCAAAACTGAAACCTCGTTTACACATTTAAAATGCAATTCAGTTCATTTTAAAAACATTGACATGCACCTTTTCAGAAACATCTTCCTCCTGTGAACTATGTCAAGTTCATACATTATACCCTTTATTTATTATCTACTGCCAGTTATGCAGTTAGTTTATGAATTAGCTTTGGCCACCTCTCAACATTTTAATGTGGTTTAACTGGCTTTCCCTATACCTAGGCATTCTAGTTATTTTCTCTTCCTAATAAAGTGGTTCCCAGAAGGGGAAAACAAGGTCCTTAGCAGTTCTTCTAGTTTTCTTGTAATGTTACTTGAGTAACGTGGCATTCAGCTTTTGCTCCTTTACACATATCATGAGTCAACAAAGGTGAGTTTTGCTGCTCTTGTTTCACTCTGCCTGTAACCACCAAGGCCATCTCTCTACCCTTCTCTCCAGTTTTCCATGGTAACTTGAAAAGCCAGGGCATCAACACCTCATACTAGCTAAGCATTCTGTTATTGCTTATAATTTATTTCTGGGGAGAAGGAGAGAGAGGGAAGAGGGAAAGAGGAAGGGGGGAAGGTCGGTAGGGAATATTATTTACAGTTTATTCAGAAATTGATGCAGCTGTAGGTAGGGCTTTTGTGAGTATTGATTTGTTCCTGTCCTGGCATTACATTGAGGCACAGCTTTGCCTCTATGTCCTGCCTTCAAAAAGAACCAGGGTACTCTTCTTGCTTATGTCCCTCTCATCTTAAAGGGATAAAAAAAAAAAGCCAGAAATTGCAACCACCAGCTATTAAGAACCCCAGCCATAGACTTCTTTTGGAGTAAGGAACCAGGAGATTTCACCTCCTCTTGAACTGAACAAAGCATGCTGTAAGCGGAAAAGGCTGGTGGAGGTGGTACAGAAACCTTGGAGGGCAGTGAGTGAATCTGTTCTCTTTCTCTTTGCACTTTCTTTGCAACCTCCCTCCATTTTTAGAGTTCATATATTTAAACTATATTGTATACTCCTTACTTTAAGCTGAAGCTATGCTGGATCTTGGTTGGCTTGCTTGTGTGTGCCCAAGTTCATCTGTCACCCAGGTACACTGAGGGGGCAGGCAAAAGGTGGGAAGAAAGAAAGGGGAATTGTAGATGGACAGAAAATTGGAAGAGACAGATAACATCACTTCTCTTTCTGTTTTCTGCCTTTTCTTGTCTCTGTGTGGAAGCTTCTAAGAGAAATTTTTAGAGTGTAACAAAAGGATAGAGGGCCCGAGTAGCAGGCTAAGATCATTGCTAACTTGAAAAATTTCTGAGAATAGAAATATAATAAAGGCAAGAGGAAAAGAGAAGATTTCAAGATACTTTGTGATATATTGATTACAGATCCTAAACTCTCCTGTATATATGGAAATATTTTTATTGCTTCTAGTATCTAAAATATTTAAAAATATCCATTCACAGTGAGTTTCATTGTTTTTTAAACTCCTCTTCTCCCCTTCTTTGGTGTTGGCACTGAAAGGTGGTTTCACATTACTACCTTTGTATAGTGGTGACTTAGAAAACAAAACAAAACAAAAACAACAACAAAAAAAAAACCAACAACAGAAAAACACATAAGGGAAGCAAACAGACACTAGGTCTGCATAAATTTACTTCCCGTTAAATGCACAAAGTCATTTTTCTGCCCAGCGCTACTTTTATAACTTAGTCATACCTATTTTATAGCAAGATCTTGAAAATTAGGAGGTGCCCTTGTTTATGCTGAATAGTAAACCCATGCAAGGGAAGAGAAATGCTGGCCATTCGAAACTCAATCAAAATCAGACGTTTTATATAAAAACATCAGTGCAGGTATACTAACGGCATAATATTTTAAAAAAGTATCTCTATAAGTGAAATCACTAGACTATATGTTGTACTACTTTCCTCCTTTGTGCTTTTGAACATTTCTTGTTAGAAATCTGTGGCTGCAAATTAAGACAGATGAGTTTTGTTGGTCTTTAGCACAGGAAACTCAGAATGACAAGGGGCCAATATCCCAGGCAGAACTTAAGTGTTGCTCTGAGTGACTTTTCCACACTTGGATAGTATTGTGCTTTCCCAAAACTTAAGTACCAAAGTAGATGAGGCATAGGAGGTTATGCTTCTAGAAATGACTCTTTTATGACAGGGTTTTCAAAGAGTAAGACAACTAACCAGAAGTAAGATTATACTTCAGGACCCTAGCCCTAACCTTTTAATTTTATTGGATTAAAAAAGAAAGAAAAAAATTAAAAGAAAAAATGGTTTTCCTACAAAAAAATATTCAAAAGTTTGTGAACATCACTTCAATTAAAAGACTTGGCTATGCAGATAGGCATACATATTCAATCCAGGAAAAATATGTAGAATGCCATACTCCCTAACTTGGGAGTATTCAGTCATATGCTCCAATACTAAATAAGTAGGTGGATGAGTGTCAATCAGTATATCCTGGACCCAAATCCCTGAGCATGGAGTTTTCAGCCTTCCAATACATTTACTCTCCGAGGGAACCGCCTTGTGGAGCAACTGCTTTAGAAATTGGGTAAATGGGAAATCAAAAACTCTTAGTAAAGGGAGCCTTACTTAGCCACAAACACAAAGTAATTTTAAACCTTGACTACATCTTCTTCCCATGGAATGTCTTCTGTAGTGACTGACTTAACCTTTTACATTTTAATGGGTGCTAGATATATGCACATATCACAATTCTATGTACAATATTTTGCCATTTTTAATTAAAATCTTTGAAAATATAGTTTATAAATTACTTGATTGCAAGCCTAGTTTTTGAAAGCTATCATATTTTAATACTTAAAGCAAACACCTTTAAACCCAAATGAATAATTTTAATCTTAAGTATTCACATAATTTATATTCATGCCACTATTTCTGCTCAGTGAAACCTTCACTAAGATCCACCTTAAAGCATGAATCTATCTCATAGTCATGTACATTTTAAGTAAGGTTTTAATTTAACTCTTCAGTTGGTTGCAGCTAAGCTGCAAATTTGGCAGTAATTCAATTAATTAACTCAGTTAACAGTGGAAATGCTCGTTTGGAAGGATAATTACTTCATGAAACTACCTGGCTTTACAAGGGTCTCCCTAGCTCTTTGCTGGCCGTTCTGTCAAAAGTTGAGGCGATGTTGATTCTCTTTGCTAAATGAGAAAATGAGAGAGATGATGGGGGAAGACAGGGGAAAAGAGACAGGAGAGAAGGGAGAAGGAGAAAGATGATCTTAAGGAACCAGCACGCACTTACCTTCAGGTCTAGGAGATGTTTACAACCAGGAACTGAATAACTCAGTGGTCCTGCCTGGAATGTGTCTGCTGTGCGTTAGAGAAAACAGATGGCTTAAGTGTGACAATGTCGTGCTCAGCAGTATGATGCCAGAAAAACAAAATTAGGTGGGGCTGGCTGTGTCGTGCTTGTGTAATAGAGCACCCAGGAACCTGACTGACCTGCTTCTCGGCTGTCAGCATTAAGATATCGCCTCATTGAGTCTTTTAAAAAAAAAAAAAGCCCAACCCTCCAGCTTTCACAGGTTGGTCCTTTCGACATTGGGGCAGGCAATTTTCTTCAGCCATGGTGAAACGAGGGGCATCCATTTATCCATTGCTTGCCTGTTGGTCTGAAGTGAAAATAAAAGACAAAGACTTTGGTCACCTCCAGTCGTGTATGAGGAATTTTTGACCCATCCCAGGTTCCCACTTCTCAGGTGAGGATGCCGAAGTGAGTCATACCCTGCACCTGTTCTCCTAACACATAAACAAAGCATTCCTTTCCCATGGTAGGTTGCCCAATTTGTGTGCTTAAAACCAAATGGGGAAAATGTAGTGGAGTTAGTAGTGAGGGACCTTGTGATGCACTGAGATCAGTTTTATAAAAAATCTCTCTTAACACAAAGGGAGTGGATCTGAACTGGGATCTCTGAGAATGCTGTCAAGCATTTAGTTAGAAATATTCACCAGGGTGGAGATGGGGTATCTTGCTAACTTTTAGGAGTGTAGAGAATAACAGGGGCTACGTGATCCTGAGTTGTCCTGGGAGCTTTCTGGATTAAGTTGTTCCCATCCTGTGTTCTCTTCGCGTTTATTCTTGATTTAGAAGTTGGAGTGTTTCAGAAGTGGCGGCGTAATGCTTGATTAAATACTAGAGTTGAATAACAACCTGGCGTGTTTCCCTTACTTCCTCCCACAGTTTATGAAAGGGAGAAGAGTGAAACTGCTCTTTCTGGGATTTTTTGCACATGGATATTTGGGGACTGGCGCCAGGGTCCATTTGGCTGAGTAGCCTGGGGCTTATACTTGGTTTCTGTTTCACAGGGAGATATGTTTCCAATTGCTGAGAGAAAGAGCGAAACTTTAGCTAAAGTCCAGAAGCTAGTAAGCTTCAAATTGAATGCAAGGAATCTGCTCAGTTAATTGGCCCCAGCAAAGAGAAGGGTAATACTATAGTTTTAAATTTTCTAAAGTCCAATGGCCTCTTCAGAGTTTGATGAGAAATTAAACTAACCATAAAAAATAATCACTTAAAGGATATCTAAGCTCTGGGGAGCTGGTATGAAGAGAAGCAAGTTAAATTCATTCAAGCATCTGGTTACTAAGCAGCAGCTTACTACAACTCAATTGATTATTTTCAGAGTATCTAGTTACTAGGAAAAAAATCCAATTTACAAAATATCTTATGTCTGTGTTTAGAGAATTGAACATGACTTGGCAGTATTCAGTATATCATACCCCTAGGGATTTTCCTAGGTATGTGTATGAATATCATTATCCTTTTCTGTCTTGACTACAGCAATTATGTCCTATAACAAGCATGGAAATTACAAGACATTTTTGCCACAATTCCCCACTTTTCACTCCCCTAAGAGCCAAAGCTAATCTCTTATGTTCCTTTTTATTGAAGACTCTGGCTGTGGCTTCAGAACACTTTTCATTTTTTCCCTCCAGACAATCATAACCAATTGATTAGAACTGACCCTAGAGAGTAACCCTATTTGCCCTCTGTGTCATTAGCATATCTGAAAATAAAGTCATAAAATTAAATCTATGCATAAATTTAATGCCTCCATTGTTACATAGTTCACTTAGTTGTTATCAGAAACCTTTGTGAAGTCACCTGAGTTGAAGTTAAAAAGTAATGTCAGGCCTAACAATTCTCATTGAGGTAAGGGTTTTCAGGTCTATACCATGTCCTAAGTTAAGACCAATTCCATTTCAAACCTTGCTTCTCCAGAGGAATTCAACAATAAGGGACACCACCTGACAATTTCATGATCCAGGCCTGCTGAGATGACACACTGCAATGCTCATATAAAAGTTTTTGTACTTACATACTGTGGTGCCCTTCAGTTGCTTTACACCCACCCATTAATTTAGTCTCAATTGTCAGTAATGGTTGAACCACTCACAGTGGAATTTCCAGAATGTGAATATACATTATTGTCACTGATGGATCCGAAAACAGAATTTGAATGCAATTAGGGACCACAACTCAAATAAAATCAAAATATTTTTCTGAATCTAAAATGGGATCATTTGTACAAACCATATAGGATGTCATGCCTGATGTGATGTCATAACCTCTACATTACCCTAGAATTTTCTTAGCACCAACATGGAGCTTTTAACTTTTCCATAAAGTTATAGTTAAAAGAAGACAATCATATTTAAAACACCATATGCCTTAATAGGAAAATATAAACTTGTACATTAAATTGCTACTAGAATTGATGAGAATCATCCCTCTATTTCTTTTATCACAGCATATTTAAAGAAATTAAATGTTATATTATCATCCAATAAGAATTTTTTCTGTCATCAATTTCCATTTTATGTATAAAGAATATCATTAAAGTACCCTCAAGTAATCTAACCATGATGCTATTTATTATTAATCAAACATTTCTTTGTTGTTTAAGATATCTCTACCCCTACGGGGAGAAAAAAAGATGAATCCAATTTATATCCTGTTTTCAAACTCATAACCTGCTATCAACAAATTCGATCTATGGAAAAAAATTTCCTATGTGCTTGTCAACCATGGCTTCATATCAGAAATACTCATGGAATTTTAAAAAGATTGATAGGCTCATGCTGACCCTAGCTGGGAATAAGTTGTTTTTAACTCTACAGGTATTCTATTTGTTTTAAACTCTACATGTATTCTGATGGGCAGCTAGTTTTGAGAACCACTGGCATAATAAATGTGTATGTGTTTGTGTGTGTGTGTGTGTATGTGTGTGTGTGTTCAAATGATCCAATCCATGACAAAGAAGAGAAGGAATTATTTTTGTGGTACTTCATTCTCCTTTGCCTCATATTTTCAGGATGTCAGAAGATATAGAAATAAAAATAAACACTATTGGCAGTTGATACTGCTGTTTTGTAAAAAAAAAAAGAAAAAAGGGAAGGAAGGAAAGGAGGTATGGATGGAAGGTGGGAGGAAAGAAAGAAAAGGATGGAAGGAGGGAAAGAAAGGAAGAAAGGAAGAGGGAGAGGAAGGGTAAGCAAAAACATTCCTGCAGAACCATGCGTTTTAGGTTGGGGAATCACCTATATATGTTCTCTTCCATCATTGCTTTTCAGACATGTACCGGTGTTCTCAAGTGTATCTTCATAATTTAATTTGTAGCCCTGAAGTGACTTGTAATTAGTATATCTAAAACCAAAATTAAAGAAAACCTTCTCCACCCAGTGCTGTTAATTGTTTGCTAGTCCTTACTCTGTATTAGTACAAAAGGACAAAAGTGGCATATCTGAGAAATGATCTCTATGGTCTGATTTGATGACTTTTCATGCCCATGCTCTTTACCCTAATCCTTACATCCCACTCGTATTCCTTCTTCAAGGCCTAGTTCAAACGCTACCTCTTCAA
>PVKH010017368.1:0-15464 GCA_004027955.1 Chaetophractus vellerosus | reverse complement strand
TGCTTATTTTAGTTGTTTCAAATCAGTGAGAGGGGCCGGCTCGATAGCCCAGTGGATAGGGCGCCGGCATACCACATGGGTGGCCCTGGGTTCGATTCCCGGGGACCTCTCCTAGCGGGCAGACCGCCTTGAGAATGGCAAGCCGCCATGGGCGGGCCGGAGCCGCCGTGGGCAGGGCAAAAAGCTGCCACGGACAGGGCAAGAGCCGCCACGGGCAGGGCAGGTCGCCCGCGGATGGAGCGCAGCCAGCCACCCGCGAACTGAAGCAAGCGCCGGCCGTGAACGGATGAACATCAGTGTGCAAATATCTGTTTGAGCCCCTTGTTTTCATTTCTTTTGGGTATATATCTGGTACTGGGATTGCTGGGTCATATATATGGTAGTCCTATATGTAGCTTTCTGGTGAACTGCCAAACTTTTCCAATGGCTGCATTGTTTTACATTGCCACCAGCAAATGAATGAGTGTTCCTGTTTCTCTGCATCCGTTCCAATGCTTATTTTACATTTTGCAAAAAAGCAGTCATTCTAAGGTGTATGAACTGGTATCTCATTTTGGTTTTGATTTGCATTTTGCTGATGGCTAATGATTTTCATTTGCTTTCTAGCCATTTATATATCTTCTTAGGAGAGATGTTTCTGTTCCAGTCTTTTGCCCATTCTTTAGATGGGTCATTTGTCTTTTTATTGTTGAGTTGTAGCATCTCTTTATGTATCATAGATTTTAAACACTTATCAGATATATATGCTTTCCAAATATTTTCTTCCAGTGAGTAAGCTGCCTTTTCTTCTTGAGTCAGTGTAGTTTGTGTGTTTCTAGGAATTCACCCATTTCATCTAGGTTATCTAATTTGTTGGCATATGGTTGTTCATAGTATCTTCTTTTGATCGTCTTACTTCTCTGGGATCAGTAATAATGTCCCCCCTCTCATTTCTGATTTTATTTATTTGCATCTTGTCTCTTTTTTTATTTGTCAGTCTAGCTAGACTTCTCCAAGAACCAACTTTGGTCCTGTTGATCCTCCCTGGTTTTTTTTTCCCTCAATTTCATTTATTTCTGTTCTAATCTTTGTTGTTTCTTTCCTTCTCCTTGCTTTGGGATTAGTTTCTGTTCTGTTTCTAGTTCCTTTAGGTGTGCAGTTAGGTCTTTGATTCTAGCTCTTTCTTCTTTTTCAATGTATGCATTGAGGGCTATAAATTTCCCTCTCAGCAGTGCCTTTGCTGTATCCCGCAGGTTTTGATATGTTGTTTTCATTCCTCTTGAGATATCTACTGATTTATCATGCAGTTTCTTCTTTCACACAATGACTAAGAGTGTTGTTTCACTTCCATAGATGAGTGAATTTTCCCATCCCCTGCCAGTTATTGATTTTTAGCTTCATTCCATTATGATCAGAGAAAGTGCTTTGTATAATTTCAGTTTTTAAAAATTTATTGAGACCTGTTTTGTGACCCAACATGTGGTCTCTCCTGGAGAAAGATCCATGAGCATTTAAGAAAAATGTATATCCTGCTGTTATGGGGTGAAATATTCTGTATATGTCTGTTAGGTCTAGTTCATTTATCATTTTATTCAAGTTCTCTTTTTCCTTTTGATCCTCTGTCTAGATATTCGAACCAATGGTGAGAGGGGTTTATTGAAGTCTTCAACTATTATTGTAGAGATGCGAATCTTTCCCTTCAGTCTTTTTTTTTTTTTTAAAGATTTATTTATTTTATTACATATCTCCCCTCCCCCCCGCTGCGGCGACGCGCCAAGACTGGTCACTGCACAGGCGCGGCTTTCCCCGCTTGTGGGCAGCTTCTGCTTCCATTCACGGCCGGCTCTCAGTTCACGGGTGGCTGGCTGCACTCCATTCACGGGCGACCTGCCCTGCCCGTGGCGGCTTTTGCCCTGTCCGTGGCAGCTTTTTGCCCTGCCCACGGCGGCTCTGGCCCGCCCATGGCGGCTTGCCATTCTCAAGGCGGTCTGCCCGCTAGGAGAGGTCCCCAGGAACCAAACCCGGGGCCTCCCATGTGGTATGCTGGCAGCCTATTCACTGGGCTATCCAGCCGGCCCCTCCCTTCAGTCTTGACAGTCCTTGCCTCATGTATTTTGGGGCACCCTGGTTAGGTGCGTAAATATTTATGATTATTTCTTCTTGGTGAATTGCCGCTTTTATTAATGTGTAATGTCCTTTTTTGTCTCTTATAGCAGTTCTGCATTTAAAATCTAATTTGTCCAATATTAGTGTCGCTACCCCAGCTCATTTGTGTGTTTACCAACCTTTCACTTTCAGACTATTTGTGTCCTTGTGTCTAAGGTGAGTCTCTTGTAGATAGAATATAGATGGCTCATATTTTCTTACCCATTCTGCCAGTCTTTTGATTGGGGAGATCAATCCATTAACATTCAGTGTCATTACTGTAAAGGCATTATATACTTTGACCATTTTATCCTTTGACTTTCATATGTCCTATCTTTTTTGTCTGTCATTTTACCCTTTTAGTTACCCTTACCAATAATCGTCTTTTCTACACTCTCCTCTATGCCTCTCCAGTCTTCTCCTTTCAGGTTGCAGCACTCCCTTTAATATTTCTTGTAGGATCAGTTTCTTGGTGATGAACGTTCTCAGTTTCTTTTTACCTGTGAAAACTTTAAAACTCACCCTCATTTTTTGAAGGACAATTTTCCCTGATAAAGAATTCTTGGCTGGCAGTTTTTTTCTTTCAATATCTTAAATATACCACTGCCTTCACCTCCATGGTTTCTGAGAAGAAATCCACATCCCTTGTATGTGATAGATCGCTTTTCTCTTTCTGCTTTCAGAATTCTATCTTTGGCATTTGACATTCTCAAAAGTATGTGTCTCAGAGTAGGCCTATTCAAATTTATTTTGTTTAGAGTATGTTGCCCTTCTTGGATATGAATATTTGTGTTTTTCATAAGAGTTAGGACATTTTTGGCCCTATTTCCTTAAATATTCTTTTTGCCCCTTTTCCATTCTCTTCTTCTTCTGTGACACCCATGGTATATATGTTTGTGTACCTTGTGCTGTCATGTAATTTCCTGAGACCTTGTTCAATTTTTTCAATTCTTTTCTCCATCTATTCTTCTGTCTTTTCAAGTTCAGATGTTCTGTCTTCTCATTCACGGATCCTTTCTTCTGCCATTTCAAATATGCTGTTCCATGCATCTAATGTATTTTTAATCTCATCCGTTATGTCTTTCATTCCCGTAAGTTCTGTTACTTTTCTTTGCAAGCTTCAAATTCTTCTTTATGCTCACGTAATGTCTTCTTAATATCCTTTATCTCTTTAACCATATTTTCCTTCATCTCCTTGAATTGATTTAGGAGATTTGTTTGAACATCGTTGTTTCAAATCCTATGTCTCATTTGAAATTTTAATTTGTTCCTTTGGGCCATATCTTTCTGTTTCTCAGTATGGTTTGTAACTTTCTCCTGATATCGAGGCATCTGATAATATTGGTGAGTTTACGCTGATTGTCAATTTCTCTCTCTTGCCTGGGGTTTTATTGTCAATTAGCTTTGTTTTATGGCTCTTCTTTGATTCTTTGTTCAATTTATTCTAGATCTTTAAAATTTCCTGTGTTTAAGTTATGAAAAGAGGGCTGGTGACCCACTAATGGGATGCAGACCAGATCCAAGGGAGACTGGGGATAAGGACAAGAAAGACACCAAAAAGCCTTTCTCCCACCCCATTCACTTTCTCGGCCTGCTGGCAGATGGTGCTATTTGGTGAACCTTTCCCGAGAGTCCCGGAAGGCAGGGAATGTGTCTCTTTCAACCTCCACTGGATGGTGTGGAGACAATGGCTACTTTCCCAGGCCAGCTAGAGCCTCAATTCAAAGCTGGGCTGTGCTGTTCAAACTGGCCAACCAGAAGCCTTTTTCAGCCCTCTGCTGTGCTCTCCTTTTTCCCAGGGAGGAAAACAGTGGCTCCCCGTTCAGTTGACTGTAGTCAGCCATGGGTTGTACCAAGGCTGTTTGCCTCGAGGGTGCGGGATGGGCTCAGTTCCCTGCCACGGGGTCAATTAACTCCTAGTTTTTGCTTTGGCCACTTCATCTCTCCGTCCTACTCCCTCCTGGATGATGCGCTTCACTTCCCTGGTTAGCAGATCCCCAAAGCAGCTGATTTTGATAGCTTCTGCCTTCCTTACTTTTGTTGCTGTCTTGTCTCAGAATCAGTATTTCTTTATGCTGTGTTGAACCACTGCCTAGTGTCCTTTTGTTTCAGTCTGAAGAATTCCCTTTAGCATGCTTGTAGGGCAGATCTAGTGGTGTGGTACTCCCTCTCGAGGCTTTTGTTTATCTGAGAATGTTTAAATGTCTGTATTTTTGTCCTTTTCCTTGGAATGGGCTGTCATTTCCTATTTGTTTGTCTTATTTGCTTTTGTTGCACAGTGTACATTTTAATATTTTAAAATGTTAACTCTGGAATTTACTCCCTGGCATGTCTTTTTCCTGGTTTTGTAACCAGCTGGTGATAAGACAGATGTTTTCTTGCGCTTTAGCCCTCCTATCAGGAAGGTCTGCCCAACACAAATGCACTGTGCTGAGCTTTCCCTATCTTTCTGGTTCTGTGTCTTGACTTCGGCTTTTGCTTGTTAGTTATTTTGGAGTTCCCCTCTTTACAGGAGTTTGGTTGTCCCCTCTGTTTCCCAGGGGACAAACCTCCCTCTCCTGGGTATCTGAAGCAGGTAGGCCTTTACCTCAGACTGTCCACCTCTATTGTATTTTACACTCCTTTCATTATCTCAAGCTGCTTTTGCCTGGAGGGCCAATTTTGAGAGGAGGGTCACCCTGGGGAAGACTTTCCTGTTAGTCTTTCCCAGCCACAACAGGGCTAGGGTCCCAAAAGGGGACGTGGCCCAACTCCAAAGTAACATGTCGGTGGGTGGGTGGGGCAGGGAGGGTCCCTAAAACTTCTCTGATGGTTCCTTAAAGCTAACCTTTCCTGGCCTGCTCAGCAATTTCTGCCCTTCAGCTCACTTCTCCCCACAGCCCTGAGGAAGTTCTGTGTCTTTAAATCTCCACTGCCTCTGCTCCTATCTAGGGAGGATTGAAACCACGGTTGGCAACAGCTTTGTCTAGTGCACATTGAAACAATAGCTGCCCTCAGATCCAGGACCCAGTGACCTGAATTCGCTAGTCAGAAGTCATGATCAGTGATTGGCTCTGTATACCCCTATTCTTGGGGAAGAGAATTTTTATGTCCCTTTCTTTTCTTTTCTTTTTTTCTTTTGAGGTCCTGGGGCCAGGGATTGAACTTGTGACCTCATATGTGGAAGTCAGCGCTCAACCACTGAGCCACACTGGCTCCCCCAAGTTGCTTTTTGTTTGTTCTGTTTTTAGGAGGTTCTGGGGATCAAACCCAGGACCGCATACATGGGAAGCAGGCACTCAACCACTTGAGCTACATCTGCCCCTCTTTATGTCCCTTTCTATCAGCAGCAGCTAGCCAGGGATTGGACCCTGTGGAGAGGTAGAGAGTAGGGGATGGGCACCAGGGCACCCTGCCCGTGGTGGCTTTGCCCTGCCTGTGGCGGCTTTTTGCCCTGCCCAAGGTGGCTCTGCCCTGCCCATGGTGGTTTTGCCTTCTCAGGCGGTCTGCCCGCTCGGAGAGGTCCCCGGGAACCGAACCTGGGGCCTCCCATGTGGTGTACCGGCGCCCTATCCACTGGGCTACAGCCAGCCCCCTATTATTATTTTTAATCTTTTTTTTTTAATTATATATCCCCCCCCTTTCTGCTTGTTCTTGCTGTTTTCATTTTTGCATTCTTCTGTGTCTGCTCTTCTCCCCCTGTTGCAGCGACCCGCTGGGTCAGCTCACCGTGCAGCGGCCTTGCCTGCCCGCAGGCAGCTTTGCCCTGCCCACGGCGGCTTGCCTTCTCAAGGTGGTCTGCCCACTCAAAGAGGCCTCAGGAACCAAACCCAGGGCCTCCCATGTGGTAAACCGGCGCCCTACCAATTGAGCTACAGCCGGCCCCCTATGTATATATATTTAAATAAAAAAAACAAAAGTTCATATTATTCCAGTTCAGCTTCACCACAGAATTCATTCTAGCCTCTCCCCTTTCCGTATTTATAGCTCCCCATCTCCACCAGGGGAAACTTGGCTCTATGCTATTGTTTTATATCCCTAGTGTCTTGCCCAAGCTTTGGTATTAGGTGATAAATACATGTTTTAATGATTTGGATGGATGGATGGGTGGTTATGGTATTATCTCTATAAGCATCCTAATTGCTGTAACCAGTGCTTAGCATGAGGTAGGTGTTGAGCAAAACTGTTGCATAGTGCCCCACCCCTGCCTTTTTTTTTTTTTTTTTTTTTTTTTTTTTTTTTTTTTTTTTTTTTTTTTTTTTTTTTTTTTTTTTTACTTTTGAGCCATATGAGATATTCTATTTGAGTACTCCTGTTTTTTTGCTTTTGCCACATGAAGTATGAATCTGGATCATTTACTCAGTTAATATTGTTCATCGTTTTTCCAATAAAAATTCCATAAAATAAAATTTTTCTTTAAGCAAAAGAATTCCTTTGTTTTTGTTTTAAAACACTTGGATATGGACAGGACCATTAAAAAGATTTCAGCACTTCTGAATACAGAAATTGTAGCTTGCAGAGTTTGCCACATTTTTCGCATTTGTCAGCTCTGGGGTTTGAAATATGTTATTCATCTGAATTCTTTTCCCATACCCCCTGCTGTCAGGCAAAAGGAATTTCCACTTCACTGCTGCTTGTTATTAAACTCCTATAAACAAGAATGCTTGAAGGTAACTTATGAGCAATTGACTGGAAATTTCTGATAACCTTAAGATTCATTCCCAAATTACATTATTAACTCTGTGAGTAATCTGGGGAAAAAACAGTAGGGTTTCATTCACCCATGCCCTCCAAATTACAGGTTTTACAATTTAGGGCAGCCATTAATGAGGACACATCTTCAAGTAGATTTTTTTTTAACCATAGGAAATGTGGATCCTTTTCTCTCTGCTGTAATTAAAACTAAAACCTGCTCTGCTCATAAACTCTTATTTTATCCTTAGAAATTTATATAAAAATGACTATTCTATTTTGATTTTTTTATTTGCCTAAAGTATGTCAAACATAGCATATGCATTATAACTAATAGTAGAATTCATAATGAATAGTTTATCATGAGTTACCCGACTAGAAAAATGGGAAACAGGGGCATTTGTTTTACATACAGTAACACTTTTCCACAAAATTGGCTGTGAATTGATTATTTTTTGTTTCAAGGAAGTTTTCTACAACATAATTTAACACTGTGTAGAAACATTTCTTTTAAGTCCTATCCCCCTCCTCATAATCATATGGGGAAGTGCCAGGAGTCTAGGTCTTTAAAAATGAATAGAAAAATCAAGACATTTAAAGCACTTCAGTCTTGAAAGCCTTCCCCGTTTGAAGTAAAACTGAATGACAGTTCACACAAATAGTGTCCTTTTCCAAGAAAAAAAATTTTAAAGCAAAGTACTTTGTATTCATTTCTTTGTAATATAGACATATAAAGCTAAAATCCCAAAATTGTTCCTTAAAAAATACTTTTTTGGGGGGGAGATGGTAGGAGTTATCATATCATAGATTCCCGGTTCCCCATTTTGGTTAATCTCTGTAAATAGAAATTGCTCCAGCATCTGTGTAGTATTACTGACTTTTATACACACAGATAGACACAAGTGCACATGTGCATGCACAAATAAATTTGTCATACCTTTCTGGTATCAGATATTAACTGTTAGAGGTGGGTATAAATGCCTTTGTTCTTTCAGCCACAGTTATGCTTCTGTGTTCTCTTTGAGTTTTCAGTTAGCAGCCTCATAACGGGCTTTATGATGATTCAGTGTCTTCTTCGAGGAGTGCCGACAATCCAGGGACATAACGCAGATGATGACTGGTAAACGTTAGTGAGGGAAAGGGAACTCGGGTCACTGAGGTTCAGTGTTTCTGTCAGTGTTCTGTCTGGCTCTACCTGTTTACCCTTTCCCCCTTTTAAATAAAGGATGAATGTAGGGAGGGGGTATCAGAGGAGACGGTAGGAGTGTTCTTCAGCTCTTTTTGGCTGGAGCAAATAGCATTTCTCTCCTTCATTCCCTTTGTCCTCACCCTCATCTTTTTCTGTGGCTTCTTTTATCTCCGCTCCTTTGTGAGAATGCAACCTCAGAAATACGATCAGTACAAGGTATTCTTTGGATACTTTTATATTTCCTTCCTCTATGTGTTTTCAAGTGAGACTAAGATCAGGCAAACTAAAATCCTGGTATATTTTAATATCAATCATGAGCTAAAGGTAGTTAGGGATATTAAATAACTCACTCACTTCTTCCCTAAAAAGCTACTGTTTCGGGAGGCGAATGTGGCGCAAATGGTTGGGCGCCCATCTGCCATATGGAGGGACCTGGATTCGATCCCTGGGACCTCCTGGTAAAATAAAATAAAAAAATAAAAAATAAAATAAAGCTACTGGGGCCGGCTCGATAGCCCAGTGGATAGGGCGCTGGCATACCACATGGGAGGCCCCGGGTTCGGTTCCCGGGGACCTCTCCTAGCGGGCAGACCGCCTTGAGAATGGCAAGCCGCCCTGGGCGGGCCAGAGCCGCTGTGGGCAGGGCAAAAAGTTGCCACGGACAGGGCAAAAGCCGCCACGGGCAGGGCAGGTCGCCCGTGAATGGAGCACAGCCAGCCACCCGCGAACTGAAAGCCGGCCATGAACGGAAGCAGAAGCCGCCCACAAGCGGGGAAAGTCGCGCCTGCGCAGTGACCCGGTCTCGGCGCGTCGCTGCAGCGGGGGGGAAGGGGAGATATGTAATAAAATAAATAAATCTTTAAAAAAAAAATAATAAAGCTACTGTTTGCCAGCTTCTTTGTCCTTGGGATTGCTTAGGAGTACTGAAGTTGAAGTGAAAACTAATGTTCTTTTCAGTCTTTAAGCATGCAGCAGAATATTTGCAAAAGTGATATATGAATCTTTTAAAAGACACAGTAAAATTTAATTAAATTAAGTTCAATTAAGGGGAAGTCCAGTTTGAATAATTAGAAAACAATCTGAGGTGCATAACCATAGACTGCACTGTGGTCATGTTGCTTTTTTGCAGTTGCATCCCTGGGACAAAGCACAGTGCCTGCCTTTCACATTGTAGATGCTCAGTATAAATCTGTTGAATGGAATGAATCTCAGAAGCTTTTGGGTTACTTTTTAATTTTGATGATGAAGAAACCCTGATTCTAAAAATAGAATGGCAGAGGCAGAAGCAGAGCCCAATTTCCTCATGACTATTCAATATTTGCTACATGTTTAAATGAAATTAGTTTTATTATTTTCAGGATATGTAATAATTGGAACTAAGTCAAATATATATAATAAAATAAGATTCTTAGGCATACTGCTTCAGTGACTTGAACAATATAGTGATGAGCCTGTTGTCTGTAAATAGGTGATTATAATGTTCTTGTGGAGGTACTTAAAACAGTTTGCTTTTTTCAGTAGCTAAAATATTTTTTCTTTTAATATTGTTTGTACCATTAATCTGTTAGTAAATGTTTTTGTGCAAGTTATAAAAAGGTTCTTTTAGTAAACTCTCCTCTCTGGGCAACCATAAAGTCTGAATTATCTGAACAATATACTATCATTGACGTTAGTTTGAGGAGACTTTAGAAATTACCTAGTTCTAACTATTCATTATTTAGAAGAAGAGATGGTTCTCCAGAGCAGTTAAGTGCCTTGTTAAAGCCATACCAGTGGTTAATGGCAAAGTTAGAATTAACACCTTGGTTTTTGTTTTGTTTTGTTTTGCTTTGTTTTTTTGAGGTGCCACTGATTGAACCCGGGACCTTGTGTGTGAGAAGCCGGTGCTCAACCACTGAGCCACATCAGCTTCCCTAGTTGGTTTTCTGTTTGTTTTGCTTGTTGTTTGTTTTTGCTTTTTCAGTAGGCACCAGGAACTGAACCCGGGACCTCCCATGTGGGAGGTGGGGGCTCAACCGCTTGTGCCATATCCGCTCCCTAGAGCCTTGATTTTATGGTTCACTCTACAGTGTATCTTTGTGGTAAATAATTGACTTCTGAATGCAATATAATATAAGAAGTTAGTGTCTTTTGGTGCAGATTTATCTAGGTAGTGATGTATTTCAAAATACCGGGCATTCAAGGGCAGCCCTACATGTAAAATTAGTGAAGAGAAAAAGCTTTTCTCTCCTCAGCTCTTAGGCCAGTGTTTCGAGGGAATTAATGAGAGCAAGTTCTAAAGGGAAAGGTGAATCTTAGGATGTCGGGGTTGGGTAAACACTTGGAAATGGCCTGAACATCTTTCAAGAGGAAAATGATTGAGTAAACTATATATCCACACTTTGTAACATTTTTGCAGCTATTAGCAAGACTGAGTGCTGTATCTATTCATTGAAGACATAGCCTTAATAAAAATGAAAAAGGCAAATTGCTTAGTAAATATGTATCATCCTATTTTTTAAAATAAAAATTTAAAAACACCCTGAAATCATAACTGTCTATTTGTATATGTGATTGTATATATTTGTATGTACATGGAGGAATAACCAGACTATAAATATTATTTACTTCATAGGGTGGGATTTGGGAAAGGAATTATTAACTTTTCCTTCATTTATCTTTATATTATTTGATTTGTTACAAGAAGCATGCACTACTCTTGTTATTAAATATACCTAATAAATAAATAATAAATAAGAATTAAATAAATTTGTAGCTTGCTTTCTTTGTGATTTTTTTTTAAATGCACTTATAGTTGTAAAGTCATTGAATATAGAATTTCCCATAGAAGAAAAATAGAAATTATCTGACTGCTGATTGACTTCATTCTGGTTGTTTCTAATACACTGAAATTCTTCAGTAATATGTACAGTAAGGAACATCTTACAGCTACAATTTAGATGTGCTTTCCCTAAAATCAAAGCTTTCAAATGACCAGATTCGTGATTCACATAATGTTAAGCATTTTTCATCTTATTTTATTTCAGAAATCTCTTGTATTTAGGAGTAAGCTGATTAAAGTTAACATATTCACCAATGAAAGATGAACACTGTTTCTAGGTTCAAACAAGGCTAATAAATTCTCATTATGCCCTTGATTCAATTAAGATTTGAACTTCCTTTTGCCAAGTATGGAATTGCCTACTGTAATTACAGTTTTTACTTAAAAGGGAACAACTAAACTTTTTTGTATTTTGTGGATTTTTGGATTTTTCTAAGCTCTAAGGCATCTGAGTCTTCAATAACTCCAAATACTCTTGTAACTTTCCAACATTAGGGATGCCTCAGGTTCTAAGCAGTTGTTTGTTTTAAGTCACAGGTGCTAATAAAAGAAAAATATTTTTGAATGTAAATATTTACTGGGAGGCAGTCTGTTAGTCATAGGTTTCATGTAGCACTAACAAAGCTGTTCTTCACATAAACTTTTAAAACTTGTCAATTTTAAAACTAAGAAAAATACCAGTAACAATTTGAGCATATTTGGGATGCAGAAAACGAAATACTAACCCTCTGTTGCGTTAAAGTCTGTGTTACAATCAGCTGTTCTTGTTGCAAGCTTTTACTTTTTTCATTAAAGCAGTGCCAAATTAATATCTTTATCAGAGCATGAGTTTATAACCAAGGCCTGATTCAAACATTACATTTTAACAAGGGAATTCTTTTTCTTTTAGGAGCTAGTAAAGCTTGCAGAAACCATGAGTATCTGATTTAAAAGCTAATGGTAACTTTAAGGATCAGTTGATTCAGGGTACAGAAGAACAAAATAAATTGTACATGATAAAACAATTATGAGGAAAAAATAGAGGCATCCTACCTTCTCCTTAATCTCTTATACATTTTAAGAGATGTTACTGATAGGCAATTAAATTTCCATAGTAGCTTTTTAAATGGGACAATTAAAGTTAATCATCATAAAGAATTCTGACCACCACCATTTATCTTCTTATACCTATTATTATTACAACTCTAAGTGAAAAATGATAATTATCGGGTCAAAGGAAACCATTACTCCAGTTTACTAAATTTTGTGAAGGAGTAAGGAGAAGATAGAAAGTGAGAGAGAATTCCAGGATTATAATGAGGTGGGACTGGTGGGTCATTTTTGCTCAGGGCTTACATTCATGGACAGCCTTAAATTTAGATTTTTAAATATTATCTCCAATTTAGATGATATACACAGTTGTATGTTTTCTGTATGTGTGTTAAAAAATCAAAATATAACATATACTATAAATTATTTTAACTCTATTTTGGCTTCTTTTTTTCTTCTTCATTTACTGGTTGCCTGAAAAAAGTGGAAGTGGCTAGAGCCTCTCCTGACCTGTAAGTGGTGCAAAGAGTATTTTAGGTAGGAAATAACTTGGAAAACATTTATCAGTTGCCTGCTATTATGAATTTTTAAATTTCTTACTCTTGCTATTGTATTTTAAGATATGTGCATGATTCTAAACTTTGTATAAATATGTGAAAACAGCCAGAAAATTTTTGAAAATGAGAGTTACTAAGGGCAATGATCTCTCAGGTAGCAAAATGGGATAGCAAAAACAACCTACCTTTTATGATTGTCATGAGGATTAAAAGATATTTTTATCTAAAATTCTTAGTATGTGGCACAGAACAAATGTTTACTAAATTTTTAGCTGCCATTCCTATTTCCTGACTGAGATGTTAATTTTATTTCATAAATGTTAATTGCTTACTTTGTGCTGTGTGTGGAGAGGTAGGGCTGTGAGCTAGTCCTGGTGGAGGAAGAGGATAATAAGATTCAGCTTCTGGAGTATATAAAAATGAGTCTACAGTTCATTTTGCATTTTCTAGTGAGGCTGAAGACACACATCCCTTCTTCCCATCAGTTTCAATTCTTAGTCAAATATGCTGGAAAAACAATTACATCGGTACCAAGGTGACATGCTAAAAAAGAGTCACTGCAGCATTATCTGTAATTTTAAAATATCAAAATGACTTTAATGTTCATAAAAAATGAGCAAATAGACTCGAGGAATCCCTGGGCTTGGCGGCTCCTGTGCTTTGAAGGCAGCAGGGGGCCGCCGGGTGTCTCCTGCTGGCTGAGGAGAGGTGAGAAAGGCCCCTGTCACCCATGCCTGAGCTGCACGGTAGGGGACTTAGGCAAAGGCGAGAGGCCAATGTCCTCTCCAGCCGGCGCCTGGCGCAGCCTCAGTGCTCTGGGCCCACCTTGTTGGGCCAGGGGACAGGAATGGTAGAAACTAGGAAGAGGACCGACACTCTTTTGCTCTGAAAGACTCAGGTTCCCGCCAGGCTTTCTGAACCCTGTTTCCTCTTCTGACAGAAAAGGCTGGTGGTCCCTGCCCTCTCGCATATCTATCAAGAGCATCCATAAGACTTCTTAACCCTGGAAGGATATGATAGGAGATGAGTGGACATAACTCTTTCAGAGCAAAGGAAATTAACTTTTGATACCCATGCATTGGTTCAGGACTTGGAATTTCATGGACTTGACAAAGCGCAGGCAGAAACTATTGTGTCAACATGATCCCCTTGTTCGAAGGTCAGCCTGGCTACTATCTATAGGAGATGGTCACTGAAGCTCAGCAGGAAATAACAGTACCACAGCTAATGACTCATTTGGACTCCATCAGAAAAGACATGATCATCCAAAGAAAAGTGAATTTGCAAATCTGAGAGCAGAGGACAAGAAAATGAAAATTGAATTAAACCAAATGAAACAACTAATGTGAGAGACCAGTTGAATTAGAGCAGTTAATAAATTGGATATCAACCTAGAAAGGAGCAGAATAACAGATATGTTTACAGATCAAGAAGAGAAACTTATGGAAGCAACCACAGAATTTACCAAAAAGGATACCCAAACCAAGTGTTATTTCAGAGACCAATAATAGACTTGACACTGAAGTCGCTTCCTTAAAAAAAACAATTATCTTGCAGCCTCAGTATTTACTTTCCTGGCAATAGCACTGGGATTCTATGGATTCTGGAAATAGCGCTGAATCTACTGTGTTATACTCCTGTTGATGCTGGTGCTGATTTCTTAGATCACTACATCACAATAGATTTTCATGAACACTGGCAGTTGCAGCAGAAACTTAATATAACAAGATTATTCAAAGCACATGTAGACTAAAAAGAAGTCTTTGACAATGGGAATATCTATTTGTTTTTATTTTGTTTTATTTTAAAACAAATTTATATATTTAATTTAATTTTATTTTAAAAGCTGCTATTCAAAACCTGATTAACTTGAGATAAAAGGGTATTTTGTCCTTATCTTTTTCATAGTTTATACGTACTGAACTAGAGTTTTCTTGTGTTTGCTTGAACAGCTGTGTAAATCATATAGGATTTCTTTGTTATCTGTTGCAAATTTGAAAAGTACTCCCAAGCCTACATACTAATTTTGTTCAGCTTTGCTGATAACTGTTGCATGGTTATATTTTCATGTAAAATAAAAGATGATTATAAAAAATGGATAAATTTTAATCTCTTCATAGTGTGGAATAAAATTCATCAGTAAAAAAAATGAAATAGAGTTGTATATGAACATAAATCTCAAAAACGGCATTGAGCAAAAAAAAAAAGCTGTGGGATGATAACATTTATATAAAGTTTAAAAACAGTACATGTGTTGTTTGTGGATACATATGAAGTAATAGTATTTTTTATAAGCTTATTTTTTGCATAGGAATAGAAAACCCCAAATTCTATTTAGTGGTTAACTCTTTGGAGGGAAGAAAGGGAATAGGGTGTCAGAAGGTTGCATAGGGGACTTCATGCTACTCGTAATATTTATTTAAAAAAAAAAAAAGCAAATAAGGGAAAATGTTAAGATTTTGTGAAGCTGGGAGGTGAGTACATACATATTCATGTTTCTTTGTTTCTCCTATGCACACAAATTGAGATAGACATGTAAACATGTTATAAAAGCAGCAAGGAGGGAGACAAAGAACATAGTCTCTGGAGTCGGAGAGAAGCATGGATTTCTCCTGTCTCTGCTTCTTACTGACTCTGTGCCTTGTGCAAGTTGCTGTACCTTCCTGAACTTATCTCATGTATAAAATGAGTATAATATTTTCTCCATCCCAGTTTGTGTGAGAAATAAATAGCATACCTGAAAAGCCTCTTTACATTGTTCAGGATATAGAAGTTCCAAACACTGGGAATACATGCGAGCAAAATCAGGCATGCTTCCTTCCCTTATAGAGCTTTAGAGCATAGTGGGGAAGACAGAAGATCAGTTAATAGCTCAAGCAAATGTAAAATGGCATCTGTGGTCAGTGTCATGAAGGGAAGTGCAAGGGACTCTGAGACCTCTCATTGGGGAATTTGGCCTAATTGGAAGGTCATAAAAGGCTCACCTGAGAAGTGATAGAAAGCTGGGCTTTGAAGGAAAAGAGCAGGAACCCAATGAAGAAAGGAGGTTGGGGTGGCCCCAGCCTAGGGAACC
>PVKH010017367.1:0-15438 GCA_004027955.1 Chaetophractus vellerosus | reverse complement strand
TAAATACTAAAGCTTAACGTAATTCTAGAGACATAGTGGGTGATAAGGGAATTGATGAGTAGAAAGTAGGTCCCTAAACTTATTTTTTAATTTTTAAAAAATTTTATTATATATCCCCCTTTCTGCTTGTTCTTGCTGTGTTCATTTTTGCGTTCTTCTGTGTCTGCTTGTCTCCCCCCGTTGCGGCGACCCACCAAGTCAGCTCACCGCGAGGAGGCCTTGCCCGCTCGCGGGGGCTTGCCCTGCCTGTGGCAGCTTTTGCCCTGCCCGCGGCAGCTTGCCTTCTCAAGGTGGTCTGCCCATTCGAGGAGGCCCAGGGAACCGAACCCGGGGCCTCCCATGTGGTAAACCGGCGCCCTACCAATTGAGCTACAGCTGGCCCCTAAACATATTTATGTATAGATAAAAACAGCATATTATATTCAGGCAAACTATTAGTAATCTAAATCTTAAAATGAGTCTTACTCATCAACTCCACTTTTCTTTTTTATATGTTATTATTATGGAAAATTCCAAACATACACCAGAACAGAGGGCGGAATAATGAAGAAAAATATAGTAGCATAATGAACCCCATTCAGCTTTTCTAATTATCATTAAATAGCCAATCTCACTTTATCTATACACCTACCACCTCCAGACCCCAGGTTATTCTGAAAGAAACCCGTACTCGCTTCGGCAGCACATATACTAAAGCTGGAACGATACAGAGAAGATTAGCATGGCCCCTGTGCAAGGATGACACGCAAATTCGTGAAGCGTTCCATATTTTTCATGTATCATGCAGAACTGTGTGGGAGAGAGGGTGGTCTACAGTGTGAACTGTGGTCCATGCTTAGTGGCAAAGCCCCAAAATGTGTATATCTATTGCAGGTGATGTGCCACACTAATGAAGGATGTTTATGTGGGAGGTTGTGGGAGGTGTGGGAGGTGGGGCGTATGGGTACCCCTAAAATTTTTGTGTAACAATTATGTAATCGATGCATCCTAAAAAAATTTAATTAAAAATTTTTTTAAAAAGTGCATTACGTATATAGACATCAAATATAAAATAGAGTGGTAGTCATATTGTAAAAAAAAAAGAAATCCCTGATACACCATCTCATGTGACATTGCTCCCTTTTAACACCCTCAAGGGTTAAGACCGCAATCCGGAGCAGTTTGCCTGCAGCGTGAGCCTCTACCACATGTATCAGGGCAACCAGGCCACTCAAAAAAACAGTAGGCACAAAGCTCTGGCAGGTGACATCTAGTTAAAACCGTTTCAAGGAGTGCTCTCTTTCTAAGTAAAGTAACAATGAATTATCTTTGCATAAACTATGCTAAATGGGGAAAGCTATATGAATAAACATATTCCAGCTAACAAAATTTCTGTTCTTCATTTTAATTTCTTCTAACAAGTAATATTCTTTTAGACATAATCCTATTCTTCAAACATTTTAAATCATTACATCAATATTTTACTATTAAAAATCTGATTTTGGGGCCGGCCATATAGCCCAGTGGATAAGGGCGCTGGTACACCACATGGGAGGCCCCAAGTTCAGTTCCCGGGGACCTCCCCTAGCGGGCAGACCGTGTTGAGAATGGCAAGCCGCCATGGGCGGGCAGACCGCCATGGGCAGGGCAAAAAGCTGCCACGGACAGAGCAAAGCCGCCACGGGCAGGGCAGGTCACCCGCGAACAGAGCGCAGCCAGCCAGCCGTGAACTGAAGCAAGAGCCGGCCGTGAATGGAAGCAGAAGCCGCCCACAAGCACGGAAAGCCGTGCCTGCGCAGTGACCGGCCTCGGCACGTCCCCGCAACGGGGGGGAGGGGCGATATGTAATAAAATAAATCTTTAAAAAAAAAAAATCTGATTTGAAGTTCCTTTCTGTTATAAATATGAAGAATATTTTAAACAAAAATATGAACTTCAGCAACACAATTATTTTTCAGGCCAATAGTAAGAAGGTCTATCTTAACTTAAGCGGCAGGTAAAAAGATGCAAACGCTTTCCTGTAAGTCTCCCGTCGCACAGAAAGCAGGTGCTGCTGAGGGGACAATGAAAGGGAAGGGAGCCCGAGACGGATGCTGACCTTGCTGCTGCCGAGGCTGCGTGGCGGGCTGAGGTCTTGTCGGCTCGCGGACAGCTGAGGAAGAAATAGGGGGAGGGTCAGTCCTGCAAGCCCTGGCCCAGGGGTGCAGGGGCTGTCCAAGCAAGGCTGCAAACTGCTGGCTTCTGGGACGCTGTTAAGCACAACTTCTTAAAAAAACTTGAACAAGTTACAACCAAGTTTAAAATGGGAGATTTACATGAAATCGAGAAAAAGGCCAACACTGAGGCCTGGCAACACGCGCCTGGAGCCAGGCAGCACGGAGGCCACACGCCGTCCGGCATGACGTGCCTCCTGCCACTCGCCGTCCTCTCTCCAACACGCAGGCCAGGGGTCAGCTACTCTTCACCTCAATGCTCGCACTGAAGTGTTTCTCGGCGTAAAGTTAAGACAAAGGTGTAGGATTTCTCTTATCTACATCCTTATCGAGATTGAGTTAAGGAGAGATAAATTAATAGGGCCACAAGCAAATTTCTTGGTGAAGAATTATTTCTATACGTTCAATATGCATGTAAAATATATCTATGTTTAAAAATAACAACTTAAGACACCATTAAGAAACAAACCTAACCAATTTTACTCATTTATACTTGCCTAGCCTGGTGACCCCTAGTCCAGATTCCTCAACCTAAACATGATTAGATTTAAACACACCCTGGGCACTTGGCTTGCCTCACTTTAGTTCATCGCCTACAGTCTTCCTTGGTAACTACCAGAGACATGAAGTAAACAATAAACATCGGCTACACGCCTAAACGGACGCCTCCCCTGGAATGGCAGTAAGCACAGTGGTGGAGGTGTGCAGAGATGCTGGGGGCGGGCACTTAAATCAGTTTAGAGAAGGAAACCACATCTGAGGGGAAATTTAAAGAAAGGAGGGCTATACAAGTAAAGAGGAGATAAAGAAGAGACACCAGACAGCACACAAAAGTATGATTCCATATACTCACTCTGTTCACATTTGGAGAGCTGATACTTCTCCTACTTAACTTCCTTTTTCCTGCTAACTGTTCCTTCACTGAAACCTCCTGTGAAGAAGACAATATACAGAGGAAGGTAAGTATTAGAGACACACCCCAAAGCCAATACTTTCTAAATAAAGCAGGCTTCTTTATTTACATCTATGCATACCTATTCCTCGTTATTTAAACATGGACTGTTACCTCACAGGACAGAACGAACTAATTACACTCACTTTTGGTTACTCATAGTTAGTTATGTAGTTGACAGATGGCCTAATTTTTTTTCTTATTGTCCTATCTACTGCCTGCTTTTGGAAACTGGTCAGTAGTCTGTCTTCAGGAGCCCAAGAAAAGAGAGTAAAAATCAGATCATTCATCTTAATTTTTCATTAGTACCACTGGTGAGAAAGAAAAGAAAAAAAAAAAAAAAGAAAGAAAATCTCAATGCTGCCAGATAAAATAAAGTTTAGGTTTTCTCTAAGGATCTGTTTACTGCTGACACCGCTATTATCCCCTTCTGGAACTGTGCTCTTAGAATGCAGCAGATATGTTCAGTTAGGCAACGAAGCGCCATTCTCCCTCACAACCACATATTTCTTTCAGCAGTGTGATTTCCCAATATCAAGGAGATTTTTAAGTAATTCCTTAGCTAGCAAGAATTAAACGTTTTCTTCCATTACCTAAAGGCAACTAGATACCATTTAGTGTCTTGGAAAAGTAAGTTTCTTAATGTAGCTTTTGTATATTTCAAGATTTTACAGGAAAGAAGTTTAATCTAAATTCATGTCTTCCACTTAAAACTCTTTAAAGATAACAATATTGCAATTACAGAAGGCCAAAAAAAGAATTAGGCTGGGTTGGGGTTCTACTACCTGTCGAAGACGGTCTAAAGTAAGGAGGTTTTCTACAGCCAGCACACTTCTGAGGTATTTTTCAATATAGGCCTCTGAGTCAGCAGAAGCTGGGTTTTCAACGTTAGCGGCCATCCTTGCTAAGGCTTCTCGTTCCTCTACTCCCTGGGCGTCCTGTAAGGTGGAATGTCGCACATTAGAATTAAGGACTTCACAGAAGAAAACAACACTGTAAAAGCTTCTGGGTCTATGCAGGGACACACACACACAGTTCTGAGCTAACAAATGGGCTATTCTACAAAATTCCATTTTCAAGTCAGCTCTTTGGAATCCATATTCATTTTCCCACAGAAGTGATGGCATAAATGATGGTTAGGTGTCTGGGTTTACTCAGGAAACGTACTTAAACATGGCACAGGTGGACCACAACACACTCAAAACAAGACTGTATTTCCACTGCAAACAGAAACATTATGGGTTAGAAAAGCTTTTGTGGACTAACCAGAAATACAACCACCACAATCCCAACTCCTCGGGAACACAGCTCCTCACTGGAAGTCTGGAGGGGCAGGAAGGAGGGCTGCGTGGCACGGGTGAGAGCCACTCACCCAGCTCCGTCCTCGTAGGGCAGGCACAGGTGTGGAGAGGAGAGGACTGAGGACGGAGGCCAGGATCCTACCCAGCCGCACCACACATTCAAAGTGCGGCAACTGCCGAAACTGCCATCAACTCTGGGGTGGCATCGCCACGGCCCAGAGCGTGACAAGAAGAGGCGCATCTAGGCGAGGCCACTGTGCTTTGGGCAGGACGCACCCCTCTGCTCTGGCCGGCGGTGGCCAGGCATGGAACAGGACACCGACACATCGGGAGGGCCTTTACTTAAGCCCTGATTACTTCAAGCAAACTCAGTTCATAATAAATTACTTTTCTCAGAGAAAAGCAAATTAACTACAGGAGCGGGTGTAGCTCAGTGGTTGAGCACCTGCTTCCCGGGTTCAAGGTCCTGGGTTCAATCCCCAGTAAAGTCTTTCTTTAACAAAATACTAAAATCAGAACTTTAAAAGCCACAGTACATATTACTATCAGTGGAGCATAAGATTAGGAAGGAATTCCACTGAATTTTTCTAAATACATTTCTAAATACACATTTTCACTTAATAAATAATTCTTGGCAGTTAGCTCTTTTTAAGTGTTTCTTTTAAGTGAATTCAAATTTCATATGATCCTTCACCTCGGGAATATTGGAGACAATTTCAAAAGTGACTCCACAGCCAGGAATAGAACTTCGATGAGACATCTTTTTTAGGAGAGACTGAGCAAAACCCTAGGAAATAAAAACATAATAGGAGATATGGTTTCCCAGCTCAAAAATTATGCTTACATTCAAGACAGCATAAAGGATACTGCATTCATTCCACCTAAAAGGAAATGAGTATTTTTCCAATATAAGAGAAATCCAAAATCACCAAGTATAGCTCCCCCAAGTTCATCTAAATGCACAAAACTAATTTAGTAAATGCCTGCAATGCCTGATAGCTCCTACCCCCAATTCTGAAGACTGGCAGTAGTACTTCACTGCTAAATACTACAGAAATAAGGGTTAATTCTACACAACAAAATGACCTTCTACGCTAAGATGTACACGAGGACTGGTAACTCTTTTTTTTTCCCTGGCAGCATGATGGACATCTTGTCCCATGAATACTGACAAGTTCAGGCACTAAATTCTCGGCCAAAGCGGGACGGCTGTGACGAGTGGCATGAGCACACGGCCACCGTTCACCTGCCCGCGCTCCTCACACAGGGAGAGCGGAACTGCTGGTGATGCAGGTGACTCACGTGAGGAAGCTGCTGAGCTTGCACATCCTGTAAAGGCTGAAGAGAGCAGAGATGGGGGCAGAATAAAGAAGAGGACAGCAAACTGACACTAAACCTTTCTCCCCACACAAAAGAAAAGTCAGAAGAATCTGGAAAACCCCCAAAAGAAAATAAGAAAAATCAAGCTCTTTGGTCTTACAAATATGTAATTTCATAAACCCCCTTAACAATCATTTCTATCCTATTCAGTGATTTTTAGGTTTTTTTTTTAAAGAATTGTTGACTCTCAGAACAAGGATGTCCTTCACCCATCCCTCTCCTCCCTCAGCACTGCAACGCTGGGGCACACCAGTTACATGGGCCGAAGCACAGCGACGGCTTTTCATTGGACGGTGAGGAGAGGTGGGGAGGCTATTGTTATCTTTCTTTTTCCATCTGCAAGGAATTATTGAAGCATCATAAAGAAGCTCCCTTTCTTTTCAAAAAGCAGCAGTTTTTAGGAATGAAATATCTGAAATAGGGAGGAAAAGCCAAACCCTAAAACACTTCAACAGGGAATAAAATTTGGCAACTCATTTGTCCTATGGAAAAAAAAAAAAAAAACAGAGTAGGAAATTGGTGACTTTCCGCTAACGACTCCGCACCTGGCAACCAGGCTCTCTAATTCTAAACTGTAAAACAACTCCTGAAAAAGCTCCCGTGCGGAGCAAGTCCTTTTCAATCCCTTCGAGATTGACGAGAAAGGGGAGACAGGCCATCTACAGCTATGGCTAACCCCGTGACCTGGATTTTATTGGTGCTGAATTGCCGAGCTCAAGAGCTACAATTTCAACAGCATTACTGCCAGTCTTCATCGCAAGAATGATATCAGAGTGACACTTAGAACTCAAGATTAATTCTTAGGGCTGGAGATTACATCTAGGAGTCTGTCAACCATGACTGTGCTCTTTTCAACAAAGATTTACTTTCATCTGTACTGCATTCAGTCTGGAGGTAAGACAGTATGAAAGAGTCCCCAGAACCAACCTCCCAAATCCTTGTATTTGCAAAACCAATCACAGAACTAGCGTCAACGCGTACCTAGAAGTCTTCCTCTCAGCTCCTCCTATTGCCCAAGATTCTCCTAAACCGGCTACACTTACGGCCGCATTCCTTGGCCTTCGCCACGGCCTGCAACTGGTCCTCCAGGCCAGCCACACCCTCCCCTCCTGGAGGTCCGGCCTCGAGGTCTGGTTCCTCCTCTCAGGGAACACCATCTTACCACTCCCTGCCTGTCAAGCTCCACCAGAGCAAATGCCACCCTCCTCTAAGAAGCCATGCCTGACCTCCACAGACCGAGCTCACCATTTTCTAAGCTATAATCTCACTGCAATTTGTGTGCACCTGCAAGACAGCACTTCTCTATTACAGTGTAGCTGCCCGTTTGTATATCTACATATGCAAAGAGACTGTGGCACTTTAAGGACTTTCTCTCATTCGCCTTTTTATCTTGAACACGGTCTAAATGCATGAATCAAAGATGACAAAGCAAAGAAAGACATGGAAGGAAGGATGGTGAGCAAAGCGCCCATGGACGAGAGCTGGCAACACCAGCCTTCCCCTGGGCACCCACGAGGCGCCAGCCCAGCACGCAATGCTGGGCGGCACGGGGGGCGGAAGCAGGCCTGGCTGCCGAGAAGAAACTCGCTTCAGGGACCCCACGTGGACGGGAGGCCAGTGCAAGTCCCTCCTCGGACCTGCCCTCGTGCTGTGCGTCCGGCTGACGACCCACCTGCCGGCCGTGCACACTGACGCAAACTCGCTTGCGCAGCACCAGCGGCATGTCGGCCGGGTGGCTGAGCTGCACGGCCACCCGCACGATCAGGAATACGCGCTCATCGGCCGGCGTGCCTTTACTGAGCTGAGGGCAGCCGTGCACCGCGGAGTCCCAGGAGGCCTCTGCCTTCACCTGCAGAGAAAACACAAAGAAGGCACTTTCCCCCTTCTCCTAAAAAACAAAAACCCTCCCCAGGCCATGTCGGTGCAGGCCAGCAAGCCCGGCGCGAGATGCCTGGAGAGTGCGTGTGCTGAGGGGACCTCGAACACCGCATGGAGGAAGCACTCGGCCGAACCGTCCTTACCTGCTTTGCTGGCTTTAAGTACTTTTATGCTGAAAAGCTTCAAACATAAAGAAAAGGTGCAAATTTAGTACGAGGAACTCCGGGATCCCTTTCAGCTAGACTCACCGAGCCACATTTTGCCACGCACAATTATTATTGCTGAGCCACTTCAGGGACAGACACACGACTCTCCATCTCCACGTGATTCAGCCAGAACCTCCTCTTACCTCACCAGGGAAAACGACCACACTCAGGAAATTCAACGTTCATCAAGAGTCCACAGACAAAGGTTTCCAGCCGTCTCACTCCAGGGTCACAGCTTGCGCTGTCACGTCCCCTGGTTGACCTGGGATAGTTCCTCAGCCTTTTTTTGAGTCACTGAAGACACTGACCGCCTGAAAGGGTACTGACTTGCTGTTTTGTAGACGGTTCCTCAGTTGGGGTTTGGTGGATGCCTCCTCACCATGGTTAGATTCGAGTTTTGCACTTTAGTCAGGGATACCACTAAGTGAGGATGTGTCCTCAATGCATTACATTAGCTTTCCTTCCTCAAACATTGAAAATAATTTTTCAAATATATTCAAAACTAGAGAGAATGAACTACCCCCTCACTGTTCACCTATTATACAGATTCAACCATGATCAACATTTTGCTGCATTTGCTCCATCTGTTATTTTTTTCAATTGTGGTAATATATATATAACATAAAATTTGCCCTTTGCAAGTGTAGAAATCAGAGGCATTGGTTATTTCACAATCTTAAGCAACCATCGCCACCATCTATTTTACCTTTTCATCACCCCAAACAGAGCACTAACTCCCCCTTCCCTCTCCCCTCAGCTCCTATTACCCTCTAACCTACTTTCTGACTCTATGAATGTGCCTATTCTCAATATTTCATGTACGTGGAACCATACGATAGTTGTCCTTTTTGATCTGGCTTATTTCTCTTAGCATAATATTTTCAAAGTCTATCCATGTTGTAGCAGGTATCAAAATTTCATTCCATTTTATGGCTGTATAACATTCCAATGTAAGTATATACACATTTTGTTTATCCATTCATCATCTGTTGACGGAAACTTGGCTTGTTTCCACATTTTGGCTACTGGAAATAGTAATGCTGTGAATATTGGCAGGCAAGTATCTGTTTGCGTCCCTCATTTCAATTCTTCATATACATAGAAGTACAATTGTTGGGTCATATGTAAATTCTATTGTTAAATTTTTGAGGGTACCACCCAACTGTTTTCCACAGCAGCTCGCCATTTTCCATTCCCATTCCAATGTCTCCACATTCTCACCAACACTTGTTCATTTCCATTTTGGGGGTTATAGCCATGCCAGTAGGTATAAAGGAGTATTTCACTGAATAGTGATATTGAGCATCTTTTTGTGTGCTCATTGGCCACTTGTATATCTTCTCTGGAGAAATGTTTATTAAGCCCTTTGCCCATTTTTTCATTAGGTTATCTTTTTCTTGTTGAGTTGTACCAATTCTTCATATATTCTGGTTAGATATGTGACTTGAAAATATTTTCTTCCTTCATCTCTTCTTTTCATTTCCTGTTTAAAAATAACTTCCTGGAAAGTTTCAAAGCAAACCGCAAACATTGCATCACTTTATGTTCCTCGGTAGCACTTCCTTCCACCTGTTACTGGTTAAGGAGCAGAATCGGAGCACCTCCTGGGAGGGGACCACTGCTGACTCAGTCTATTAACACTGACACAGACCTTCACCAGGGAGAAGTAAAAAGCTGGATGGACACAACCCGACGTGAAAGTACTACTCTTTCTGGAGAGTCACAACGAAAGGTCTTCATTTCTATCTTTTGAGAACTGTAAGCACTGAAATTATCTTGCTGGCTGTTTCAAAAGGCTCACGGAAAGGCTGATGATACTACATTCTATGTGACCTCTCAGAGCTTTGCTTTCTTACCTCTCCATCATGTTGTCTTACAATCTGCAGTTCAAAGAACTCTTCCTCTTCTTCCCCAGGGAGGGTGGCATCCCACCCGGCAGCTTCTGGGTCATCAAGATTATCCTGAGAGCTGAAATCATCAGCTGAAAGCAAAGAAGCTCCATTAAAACCTGAGCTCATTTTAAGGGATAACCCCCACTAGCTAAATTTCAATCTACTTATTATTAAAAATCTTTGGCTTCAAATTTCATTTGCTTTTTGCTGTGAAATCTTATGTGACAGTGACAACAGCCATTAAATAGTTCGCAAATATTAGAGAGTAGCTCAAGAAATTATCTTATCCAATCTCCTGCCTTTATCCTGTATTTTACATGGAAGGTAACTGAAGCCAAGATACACAAGAGTTTACCCAAGGTCATAGCTCATAAATGTTAATGATACAATTATAACCCAAACTCCCTACCTTTTTGTGCACTGCTCTTGGTTATTGCATTTAAAAGGTAAGGAAAGAAATGAGAAATAAGAGAATGATTCCTGTTATCTGACAGTTACTTTCAACAGAAGCATCAACTAGCGCCAGGAGCTGGACACTGTAGGGCTGCCCTGTGGGCCTCTGGTTGTCACTCAATGGGCAGCTGAGGCCTCCCAACTCCCTGCTACCCCAAGCTGTGAGCATCAGCAGGACACTTCCTAGCACGTGGGCTTGGGAGAGCCGAGTGCGTGCAAAAAACTGCGCAAGGCCCTGCCCATGTTTTCAAATATCCATACTAGCAGGACTTCCTCCCATTTATTCTTGTCCACTTTCTTACCCATCCCCCTTAGAAGCACACCTCACCATCTAAGAGTCCTAACACAAGAAGAGATTGGACAAACTTGAGTCTCCAAGATCCAAGAGAACAAGGTAGTCTAGAAATAAATGGGAAAAACAAACACAAAAACCTCCAACCATTAAGAGCACAATGGAAAGAGCTAATGTTATTCTCTAACTCTGTGTGTATAAAAACAATCTTCCATGTCTAAAGAAGCTAAATAGCACATGATACTAAGCACCTCATTTATTATAACTCAGTGGAAGAAAAACATTTAGGACATCCACACTTGTCTATTTATGACAGTAAATTTTAAAACATCAATACACAGTTTTCCTTTAGATGAGTTAAGAATTTAACTGCTGACTTATAACTTGTCTTTCCTCCTAAAGCTGCTCTCTTCTAGATAAGCGTATTTATAAAACACAGCCAGACCCAACATTTAACTGGTGGTGAGGAGTGGGGGAATGTCAGAAAAATGACAGTATTTAGAGACAGACAGTGCAAGACGAACGCCCCAAGGACTCAGAGAAAAGTGAGAAATTTATTAGATAAAGTCGAGTGCAGAAAAACCTTACGACCATCCCGAGCACCACCCGAAGTACAGCACACGCACAGCACCGCAGGCTGTGGCGGCGACAGGAGAGGACGCAGCAGGGTAAAACACACCGACTACTGTCATAAAAACATTACCCGTAAAAAAGTCATTCTTTGTCAGGCATCAGAGTACTTAGGCCAAATAAAATAAAACTCAAAACTAAGGATTACAGAAATGCCTAACTATACACTTTGTTAGGATCCAATTTGTCGGTGGAGTTAGGCCTCAGAAACCACTTCCTAACTTACCATTTAAATCGAGGAATATAACAGGAATGTGTGTTTCCATCCCCGGCACTGGAGTCCTAAAACAGAAACAACAACTGGCGTCTCCAATAAAGCGGACGTCACCGCAGCACAGCCCTGATGCACATGCAGAGTGACTGCAGGTCACGTCAGGAACAATTCTGATTCCATACTAGAGACGCAATAAAGAATTAACTGCAACTGCTGCTTTTTTTCACGAGTGCTTTCATATTTAATTATCATACCCTCTGATACTAGGACTTAGTCTTATAAGAAACGTATACCTGTTTTTCAATTGAAGTTCCCTTGTTTAAACTTATTTTCTTATAAATTACATACTTGAGGACCCTATAGGCTTAATATACTATTTTTTTTTTTTTTAAGGACGTGCAGGGGTTTGAACCCAGGACCTTAGCAAGTGCTCAACCACTGAGCTACATCCACTCCCCTTACTGCACTATTTTTTTTTTTTTTTTGAGGTATCAGGGCTCGGGATTTTACCCTGGACTTCGTACGTGGAAAACTGGCGCACAACCACTGAGCTACATAGGCTCCCCTAAGTTAGTTTTTTCATTTGTTTGCTTGCTTGTTTTTTATGTTTTTAGGAGGCACCGGGGACCAGACCCAGGACCCCCTATGTGGGAAGCAGGTGCTCAACTGCTTGAGCCACATCCGCTCGCCGTACACTATTTTTTAATTTCTATAAAGGAGCACAAAACATTGCTGACAGTACACTTTAAGCCAGCACCAACACCAAAAATTCCTGGAGATGCAATTTTATTATGACAGAGCAATCTTTTAAGGGAATGACTGAAGTAGTTAACATATTAATTTTTTTATGCTAAGTGCAGTGGTCCTAAATATTGATTTAGATCCTCAGAAATCTTAATTACTTTGGCCATAACAAAATTATTTAATAAGATGCAGTTTAGGTCAGTTATTCAATGCATGAAAACAGTTTAACAGCTCCTCTAATTCAAACAACTTTTTCCCATATGCTATTGTGTATCTTTCATTAATTAACGCACAGACAAAAGTTCATATTGAGAGCAGACAGCCTACTGGCATTTAGAATTTCAATCCAGGCTGAAGTGTTCCTACCACTCTGCGGGGGCCCCTGGAATCCCGCTGCCCGCAGAGGGGACCAGCACTGCGTTCCTTTCCTCGGTCAGAGTCAGCCTCATCTCCAGAAGCTGGGCTTCTCGGTCTGCGTCGTCCTCCGTCTTGTCTAAAACATCAAGAATGCGCATCAACCACAGGCAACCGGCTTGCTCTTCACACTACAGCCCTGATTAAAGACGGACCTGCCTACACTGCAACAGCTACTGGCTGACGAGGACTTGCTGGACACTCATCCCTTCCCTATTAGTGGAAATGCAGATTGTTCACAATCTCTGAGGAAAGCTTCCAGCAACCTGTGAGCTACGGCGGTGAGGTGAGCGCTTTCAGAGCCACCACCTTCGGCTCACGGAAGGCCTGAAGGGGAACAGGGCAAGAACGATGGTTCCAGAATCAGAGGATGCAAGTGCTTTGAACAAAAAATACTAGCACCCTCCTGAAGATTTTTTTTTTTTAAAGGATGAAATGGAACTTTTTTAAGATTTATTTTTTATTTATTTATATATACCCCCCTTGCTGCTTATTCTTGTTGCGTTCATTTTTGCTTTTGTGTTCTTCTGTGTCTGCTTGTCTCCCCCCGCTGTGGCATCCTGCCAAGTCAGCTCACCACGCGGCAGCCTGCCTGCTCGCGGGGGCCCCGGGAACCGAACCCGGGGCCTCCCATGTGGTAAACCAGGGCTCGACCAATTGAGCCACAGCCGGTTCCCCTGAAGACATTTTTGAGGAACAAAGTTTGCTTTATGTACTGTATTTTTTTTTCTTTATTTGGGGAGGGGACTACCTAAACCAAGATATTTTAACAACCAGGTCAATGTTCTTAGGAAAGTGCGTGGCATGAACAAGAGCGGCCAGCATTCATATGCGCTTGCTGTCCCCACTGCTGCCTTGTTTATCAGACTCATCTTATTTGGCTGCAAAGGGGAATTAATTACCTACCGATCTGGGGAGAGGGAAATATCTGACTTGTTTTTCCTACCATGTTTACTGACAAGCTTTTGTAGTTGTTGATCCAAATATTCCTGACGTTTCGTTAAGGCATTCAGCCATTTTCTACGTAGTCTCTCTAAATCCCGATCCTGCAAGAAAAAAAGGTGCATCATATTAAATACTATGTCAAAGCAATATATCAGAAATTGATCCTGTATCTTACCTTACTGTAATATGCTTTGAAAACGTGTCATATTATACAATAATTTCTTCATGATTCAGGACAGAAATTCTCAGAAGGTAAAGCACTGCTTTCCAGGTCAGACTGTTTCGGCAAGAGCATCCTCTACTACCCAGACCAGGGAGGAGAACTCCACGCAGCTGAAGGGAGACCCTCTAAGAGACCTCTTTGCTGGATTAAATCACAGACAGCTCTCAGGAGCCTTCCAGCTTGCATCCCTCAGACCAACATAAGCCTTCCTCCTGCCTTCAACATGCCTCATTAGTGTCTCCAAATGTCAAGCTAATGGTTTTCTCCCTTGGTTTTTCATTTATTTTTCTTTTCTGGCAGGGGAGGGGAGGCACGGAGTTACTGACAGACCAGTAACTCTACCAGTCAACAGCCGAATGCATGCCAGTCTTATCTCATTTTCCTTGTTTAACAGAATTACAAGACTGGGTAGATCAGGGGAATGCTGCAGGGACAGTGTACGTGGATTTCACTAAGGCACTCGACCAAATGGCTTATGACACTCTTGTGGACAAGACAGAGAAATGTGCAACCAATTTACTTATGTGAAACCACAGATGACTGAGATAGCACATCCAAAGAGTGATTAATGGAATAATGTCAACTTAAAAGGAAGTCTCTATTGTTGTGCCATAGGACTTCGTATTTAACCCTATCTGATACAACATTTCTATCAGTGTCTTATAGGAAGGCAGACATTGTTATCAAATCAACATGATACAAAACCAAAAGAATGACTACACTGAATGACACAATCAGGATTCAAAGAGCTCTTGCAGTCCTAAAGGAGAAGCCAAGACTTAACAGACATAAACAGAATCTTGCAGGCAATGGGGGGCAGGGAGTGGGGAAGGGAGACCTGGCTTATAATACTGGGAACACCTAGGGGACTTGGCTTGACTGAAGCTCAGTGTGAGCCAACTGTAGTAGGAGAAAGGGGTGGGCAACACCACTTAAAGGAGAGAAAAAGTACAAGCAAGAGGATCTGGAGAAATGGGTCTTTGGAGGAAAATGGATAGGGAAGTTCCAGGTTTGGAAAAAGGTTAACAGTCGCAAATGATTTCTTTGGGATAAGACACACTAAACTTCCTAAGCCTAGCAGATTTTACTTTATAGGCAAAGAAGGAATATTCATTTTCCTCTACTCAGTTTTTATATAAGAAGTAATATTTGACTCAAAATTAATTGTACAATTATTATGTAACAGTATGGCAAGTTCCAGGAATGTGTAATTTATACTTAAATCAAGCTTATTGGATAAGGTGAACAGATGCTAAATTACCTGGTAGCTATCCATGTCCTCCCCTTCCTCCTAAAAGAAAAAAAGACATTATTATGTAGAACCAAAACAGTCTAAAGAGCAAAAATGGGGGGGGGGGGAAGATGGATAAAAGTAAATAAACCTTTTAAAAAATTAGAAAAGAACAACAATTTAAGTCTTGCCCATTACTTTATATATATTCAAATTTAATTAATATAGTATTTCATCCCCCACCTACCCTCAACCTCAATCTTGGTTCTACAATTTTCAGGAACTTTGAGATTCTCACAGAAAGTGAAGGACGTTCATTTGACCTTTTCAGGAACCAGCACAATACTTTTCCTGCTGGGTTTATAATCCCACTCACCAGGGAAAATCAAACACCTGCTGGCAAATAGTCTTTACAAGCCAGGAAGAGTGGGGTGATACGAGGGGGTCAACCACTCCTAGGCACTGTGGAGTACCTGGAGGCTGAGATGTTT
>PVKH010017366.1:0-15436 GCA_004027955.1 Chaetophractus vellerosus | reverse complement strand
CTGAGATCCAAATGCCAGGAAAGAGTAACTAAGTGAAGGTTTGGGGGACAAGCATTCCAGGCAAAGGGAAGAGTTACCTGAAAGGCTGTAAGGTGGGTATGAGTTGGGGGTGTTGAGAAACAGAAAGGCCAGTGTGGCTGGAGCAGCCAGAGTGGGAGAGGGGTAGGGGATGTGGTCACAAGGACAGGGGCCAGATCATGCAGGGCCACCCAAGGAGGGGTAAAGCACCTAAGGATTTATTAAACCTTAGGAAGACTTTGGAGGGTGTAAGCAGGTATGTGTGTGTGTGCGCGCGCGCATGCACGAGCGTTTGCTCATTGGGAGGGGGAGGGAGGATTGGATTTATGTCTTTAAAAGATCACTGTGGTTCCTGTGTTCAGACTAGATTACAGGAGACAGGAGTGAAAGCAGGGACACCAGTTAGGAGGCAATTTCGGTAATTCTGGAGAGAAGATGGTGGCAGTCATAGAGATGGAGAGAAGTAGAAAAATTGGGGATGTATTTTAGGGGTAGAGTTGACAGGATCAGTTGATGGACTGCATGGGCAGCAAGAGGTGGGAGGCTGGGAGAGAGGCAGGATTCTAATGGTGTGGGAGAACCAAGAGTTCTATTTTGGTTCTAACAAGTCTAAATTTATTAGATAAATACCCAAGTGGAGATGTTACTTGGCAATTGGACATATAAGTGAATTTCAGGGGCAAGGTCAGAGCTGGAGAGACCTTAGGAGTTGTCAGCATGAAGATGGTACTTAAAGTCATGGAACTGGAAGAGATACCTTATCTTGTGTATCCCCGTAAGATCTTTCAAGGTATTTACCTTTTCCCCAACAATTAATCCAATGCATCTTCTATTCTAAAATAAAAAAGCAGCAACCTCCCACTCCCAGACGTAAAACCCTCCAGACTTTGTCTTCCCCTGAACTCTCACCAGGATTTAACCTCCCCTGATTTAATTCCCTACCCTACAAAGACCCTTCTACAAATCCATTTCACAATATCCTATAGAACTTCTCATATATTTGAATCCTTTGTGTCACTCTTAAAAATGTCTTCCTCCAGGCACTTTGTCTGAAACCTGGATTCCCTAGTAAAGCTACTTTTCTCTTCAGTGAGGCTGCTCTTTCTTCGTCCACATCACTGGGCTGAGAAGAGGCCACTACTCTCTTTCTCACAGTGTACCACTAACTTCCTCCTCTCTTGACATGTCTTTGGCATTTGCCATGCTTTTTCTATCTTCACAGCACAGTGTGTTCTACCAATATCTCCACCATCCTCCAAGCAACATGTATATCTAGCTCACTTTTCCTCCATACTTCATCCTGAGCCACCGTCTTGACTGTCTTAAAAACTACACAGATCAGATGAATCTTATACCTACCCTCTCAGATGAATTCAACTTTCTCAACTCCAACAGCCTCCCAGCATCTTTCCCTGCTCTGCTTCTGCCGCCCATAAGCAAGGTTGTACCTCCAACCTCTGCATCACTTGGAAGGATACACATTCAGGATCTTGAACTCTGAATTTTCCCTCGGATCACAACCACCCACTCTTCACATCTCCCATTCCCTCCCTTCCACTGAATCTATCTCATTCTCACCAAGAATTCCAGCTTTTTCTTCCTTGTTTTTCTTGTCTGTTTAGTTTAACTTTTACTGCATAGTTGACAATTTCAACTACACTTTCACTAGCACTTTAGAATGTCTTACTCACCTGATGTTCTACCAAGATCTTAACAAACTCCAGATTTGGGTAAACTTAATAGTTTCATTCTTGTGTCTTTTTCTTAGGCTGCCAAACATTGGAGACATGTCTATAACAATGGGCATACTACTAAACCTGGCAATCTAACTTCAGAGTCCTCAGTGTTCCCTGATGAACTTTTAATCACTTTGACTCCTTCTCATATTCATAGAAGTGATGTTTTAAATCTCCACCCATCTTACGCCCTTCACCCTACCTCCTCAGTCCCCATCACTGGTGACGCTTTAAATCTATTTTATTGAGCTTAAGGCCATCCAAGGTGAATCTTTTTACTCCCTTCTTTTCCCTGCACTTCCATTTATCTGTGTGTCTTCATCTTTCTTCTTGACTCAGAGTACTTTCTCCTTTCCAAGACTGATCCTTTTTATCTGCACTCTCTCCAACTTATCTTTACTATATTCTATCCTCCCTTTCTTATATTTTCAGTATCTTTATCTTTTCATGCTCTTTCCCTTCGTTTTATAAACATTGTTTCATAAATATAAACCAAGAAATCCTTCCCTTGGCTCTATTTCTCCCTCAAGTGTCCTTTCTATCTCTCATCTTCCTTTTTCTGTGTGGCATCTCAAAAGACTAGCCCCCCTGGCCACTTTTCCAGGAACTGGTAAAATTTTCCTCATCTCTAAAATTCGTGGGTTGAACTAGAGATGATTCTTAGGTATCTTCTGTATTTACCATTGTATAACTTTGTACCCACCATCTCCCTTTCCTCACCTCCCACTCATTCCTCAACCTATGTAAAGTTATTTCTGTCCCTCTCTTAAATGGAAACTGTTTTCTCAAAAAGTGTAATTGTCTAGTTCCTGAACCCAAAGGATCTTCTCAATTCTCACTGACTAGACCTCCTGGAATTAGATGTGGCTGCCCAGCCCCTGCTTGGCACATGCCTACCTTGCCCTACTTCTTTGACTGCTCCCTCTACCACTCTCCTTCATTGGCTCCTTTTCCTTTGACCACCCTCAGGGATCTCTTGATGATCCCTTTCTTGGTGCTCCTGCCCACTCAGAGGCTCAGCCTCCACTGTGAAGGGAATGATGCCCAAATCACTCTCCAGCCCAGAACTTCTCTCTTAAGCTTCAGACCTTACTGGAGTGTCCACCTGAGTGTTAAGATGGCACCTCAAAATCAGCAATCCTTCTTTGACCACTTTGCCTTACGTTATTACTCTAAGCAGGTACACCTCCAGTAATTACATGTAGTTGTTAGTTGTATGTTCTTTCATTAGGCTGGAAGCTCTATGAGGGCAGTGGCTTGTCTATTTTATTTAAACCTATTGCCTAGCAGAGTGCCCTGCTCCAAGGAGTTACTTAACAAAAATTTGATTCAATTTCTAAAGCTGAACTTCTCATCTATCCCTTCATTCCCCCTCTTTGTTTAGTGTATCACCATCTTTCCAATATACCACATTCAAAACTGAATCATCCAATCATGCTTTTCCATCCAGTCAGTTGTCATGTCCTAATGGTTTATCCCCTCAAAGTGTATAAAATCTGTTCCCTCCTTTAATGTCAGTCAGAGTTACTGGACTGAAGTACAAAGCACAGGAGTTTTGGAATTAGATGAGTTTAATGCTAATTCCATTACTTTTTAGCTGTGTGGCCTTAGCAAGCTACAGTATTTATGAGCCTCAGTTTCCTCATCTATATTCTGTCGGCACCACCTACCTTTTGGACAGTTGTTGACAGGATAACAGATGTTAGGAAAAGCACTTGACATGGTTAACAGATAGTTGGTGTACAAAAATACATTTTTTTCCTTACTCCTTATCAGTACTGCTGCACACCCTCTGTTCTCCTCCTTCTTCACATCTGTCACCAGTGATATTACCCACAGGGTTAAGTCCCTCACCTTGGTACTTTGTCCCTTATAACTGTGCTTCATCTACCTCAGGAGAGTCTTTTCCTGAACATATTCTGTTTCCTGACTTCCCAGCCTTGACTCAAGCCATTTCATTTATCTAGAGCCCTTCAACCCACTGTCACACATTTATATCCTACCCATTCATCAGAGCCAGCTCAATGCCATCTCCCCTCCTTGAAGCCTCCCCCTTTTCTGTATCCACTGTACCTTACTTTAATCTTTACTCAGTGTACCCTGAATTACAGTTGAATAGGCATGGTCTGCCTCCCCTATTGGATTGTAAACTTGAAGTGGGGTTTGAATTTACCTTTGGGCTGCCTGATGTTCAGTTGAACTGAATGCAGGGCCTCACATGTTCTTTTCCTAACTTAACCCAAACCTATCCCAACCCCAATCCCCAAACTGACCCTTTTCCAATCTCACTAGTTTCATTCCCAACCCTGTTTCTCTAATTGAATCCAAAACATCCTCCACCGAGACACAATTCCTGGTTCGAGCACTAGAGAGCAGGTAGGGACACTGCTACCTCCCCCATGTTTCACGGTAGGCACTGAGTCACCCTTCGGGGATCCCTTGGCTCCCTTCCCCACCCCCACTATGGTGGACAGGATGCCTGCCGCCTGGCCCTAGGGGGGTCAGAGGAAGCCAAGGGCCTCTAGGGCTCAGTATTTTTATCAGCCTAGGAAACAAGAGACACAGAAGCGGAAACCGTGTGGTCAGAGAAAGTGAACAACCCTCATCTCAGGGGAACCCCCACCAGGGCTGGGGGCCAGACACCAGGGAGGGACGTTGAAAAGAGGGAGGCCTGGTGGCCCAGGTATCAGGGCTCATTGTGCTTTGGTTTTGTGTAACTGTTGCAGAGGGGGAAATGATGTGCTTAAAGACCAGAGGAAAATATCTTGGCTAGAGGAGTAAATCTGGACACCAAGATTTTCTGCTACTTACCTCTCAACCCCCCACTTAGGGATCCTAACCCCAACTCCCCCAGCTCCAAACCTGAGCTCTTTGCATGCCACTTCCGAGATCTCCGGCCTGTAAGAGGAACCGGACGCCTGGGTTGTTCACAGCTCGAAGTCTCTTCTCTGAATCACAGCAGCTTCCTCTCACAGGATCTTTCTCACCAGCTCTTCCCCCTCCCACCCCTGAACATCTGCCTGGTCCCCTCAGAGGCCTTGCGCCCCTTCCTAACTTCAGGCTCTTGGTCTTCTTGGAGGGTCTCATGCCCACCCACATTCCTGTCGTTTAGAGAGGCTTTCCCTCCCTGTCCTCTATTGCCCTCCACTTCCACTTCTGGGATTTTCCTGTGCAGACATGGACTGAAAATCTGAAAAATAAGTTTCTGAAATCTAAGATGTAGAAACACAAAGAATGTGCACACAGCAGCACACACATGCACTCTCTTCTTTCAGTCCTCCCCAGTTGTGTCCCGAGGGGTGACAGAAGGGTTTGGCACTATCTATAACTTCCTGTCACAGTTTCCAGGGAGCTGGAGTGGGAGGTGAGTATGAAGAGTGGGAGGGATGGAACGAGCGACCCATTCCTGCCCTCTATCCCTGCAGGAATCCCAGATTCCCTCCCTCCACCCCTCAGGACCTTGACCACTGGTTCTTGGAAAATGAGATGTTTATCTCCAAGGCTAAGACTGGGCTGCCCAGAGATTAAGTCCAGGTTTGGGATGGGGACAGAAACTAGATGGAGGGAGGCAGGAATTGGGGCCCTGAAGGCGAGGGGCTAGAGGAGAGAGAGGATTAAGCTAGAGGGGAGAGCGGGGAGCCCAGCAGCCTGGCTGCCTCGGGTGTGGATCTCTGGTTGCCCAAGAACAGACAACCCAGGTTACATAATTTGGCTCTTTCCTCCTTCTTCCCCTGTTCCTATTTTTAGCAATCGAAATTCCACTCCCCCACAGGGCTCTTCCTCCATCCATTCTGTTTCTATCCTCATCCTCCCACAGCCTTCTCATAGTCCCCCAGCCCCAGCTGCCCCCCAAATCGGATCATTCAGTGACTCAGCAAAGGGAAAGCCCTGTGTTGGGGGAAGGGGGTGTTAAGTTGTTAAGTAGGGAGGAGGATGTGGTTCTGGTTGGGGAGCTGGGGAGGGGAGGGAAACTTTGTTCCCTTTTTTGCCTCTGTTCACATCTATTTCTCCAGCTGCAGAGTGGAGAGAACCCCAGCATAAGGAGTGGCAGTGAGACTGGAAGGCAAACTGGGTCTTCGTAGGCTGATCTGGAAGGTGGGCAAGCAGGGGGCTTCTTGTCTCCAGCTGAGGGCCTGAATCAGCGAGTGTGTGCATGTTGCAGGTGTGTAGGAGCTGTGGGTTTCGGCAGGCAGGGCAGGAAAGGAGATGTCATGGGTGATGAAAACCACAGCGATGGAAAAAGGCAGAGGAGACACCGGGAGTGAGATGTGGAACTAGGTCTTATTAGGAAATGGCAGAGTCAAGGAGCAGTGGTGGTGGCCCATGTCCCCACCACCCCCACTCAGTACAAGTCTCACTCCCCCAGAATCTGTTGTGTAGCATCTACCTTGTCCTGTCACCCCCATCCTAGACCTTACCCTTCCTTCTGCCCCACCCCAAGGGCTTCATCCCCTGTAATTTCCCTGGGGTCACTTAAGGGCCTCTGCATGGCGATTCAGGGCCTGGGAAAGGGCTGTCACAGCTCCCATCACGCGGCCCAGTTCCCAGGTCTCAATTTGGTTCCGGAATCTCTGCAGGAAGCGGTCAGGGTGCCAGCGGACCTGCTGGACCCTCAAGTACCTCCTCAGAGCCCCCTGTTCCTCCAAGGGGGGCCCCCTGGCCACCAGGGCTGCAGCCATGGCCTCCGGGTCCCCTCCTCCAGGGCAGGGCCAGGGCACATCACCAAAGCGCCAGAGGCTGCCCCTCCCCACCCCTCTGGTGTGCTCTGCCCTGGGCCCAACCCTGGCTGGCTCTGGCCCTGGGTCCCTGCTGGCTCGGCTCTCACGCAGTTCTTCCTCCTTGGCCCGGGCTCGCTCTCGGAAGAGCCGCTGCTCCTCCTCCTGCTGTCGCCAGCTGTAGCTAGAGCCCTCAGCCCGTTGGGGTCGGCAGGCTCCCTGTGCCTCCCGCTGCTGTTGCTGGCGCTTTTGGGCATGTTCCCGGGCCAGGCGGTCTGACCAGGCTGAGAAGGACTCGGGTTCCTGGGTCTCATGGGAAGCGTCATCTGTTCGGGAAGGCGGGATGGGGACAGTTGGGGGAGAGGTTGTGAGGAAGGGGCAAGGGAGGTAGGGAAGTAGAGGAAGGGGGCAGAGGAGGCCCAGTGTTCAACATTCATGCAGTGGGTATAGGAAAAGTGGCCAGTGAGGAAGAAGGGCATCTGTAGATGGGAATGGATTCCTCACCTTCAAACCTCCCAATGACCTCCTGCCATTCGTCCTCCAGCTCTCCCTGCAGCTTCTGCCTCCATTCCCGCTCCTTGGAAGCCTCATCTTCTTCCTCCTCTTCAGCAGAATCCCAGGGGGGTCCCCAGCCTAGAATTTGTCCAGGGGTCTCCCCATCTTTATTCTTGATTCCCATGGCAGAGGGACAGCGACTCAGCAGTGGCAGGAAGAAATCTGTGTAGGCTGTTGATGGAAAAGCAGTGAGCAGAAGTTAGCTTGGATTCTCATTCCTTGGCACGGCCACCATCTTGAATTCCAAGGAGTTCTGCTGGTCACTCCCTTGGTCTTAAGAGTAATGGAAAGAGTGGCCCACATAGATGCCTCCTGGGTATTAGGAAATCACCATTGCTGACAAATATTTACTGACAGTTTCCCACATGCATGATAAGGGTAATAGTTTAAAATATTTTGACCTATGTCCCCACATAATTTAGTGCCCCAGGAGTTCTGCCATGTCAAATGACATTTTTCAGCCTGCCTCTAGCCACTTAGGGCAATGTCAAACTATTTTGACAAAGTATTCAATTTTTTTTCTTGAAAATATTGTCTCTTATAGTGTGTTTCTTACCCAAAACTATACTTCAGACTGGTAAAATATCTGAATACTCTACTCTGAACCTGTATAACAGATAAGTATAAAAATAGAATATTTACACATTCGTATAACTTTTTTCAATGAACTACTCAGCTTATTAAATAGTAAATATTTTCAGGGATGTTTCTCTCAGCCAGCCTCATCCAGGGAATGACAGGAGAGACACAGGAAGGTAGGGAGTTCAGACTGGCAGTGAGTTTGAGCCAGAGAAACGGCCCCAGCAGCAGAGCAAGCTCTGTCCAAATGACTGCTGACCTAGGGCAGGGGAAAGGGGAATGAGAAAGACGGTCTCACCCGAGGGCTGGCTGACAGGAGGCCAGAGGAAAACAGTGGTGGGACCGATAGTTCTGAGCTCCTCTCTTCCTGAGCCCTGCCCTCCTGTACCCCCTCCAGTGGTAGCCAAGGGCCATGCTGCTCATTTCACTGCTAGCCCAGGTACCCCAATCCCTGGCCAGGCCAATCTGCCATGGCCACCAATCACCCTTTTCACTGTGAGGACAGAGGAAGGTGAGTGAAGTCCCCCTCCCTTCCTGTGGACCTACTTTTACTCCCCAGGGCAGAAGGAAATGGCCCACAGTCCTTAAATCTTCATTCTGTGGTGGTGGAAAGTACGGTTACTTGGCAAAAGTATGAAACAGGGGAAAGGGTTGTCCTACCACTGCCAAGAAGGCAGGAAAACAGAATGGGCCCAGGCTTGTCTGGCCAAGGACCACCGCCCCCTACCCATCCCCCAGCACACTTGAGAGGCAACCAACTCAAACCACATCAGGGCAAGGGGAGGAGGCATTTCTCTTTAGTACTGACATGACCTGCCACAGCAAGTACCTGGCCCTGTCTTTCAAATGCTTATTCTCCACCAGGGTCCACTGCAGGTGTGAGGGTGGGTGGGAGCTCAGGCTTGCATGGGAGGTTTTTTAATTCATAGGCTTTAAGGACTAAGGCCACTAACAACAAACAAACACATACTGTTTACAGGACCTGATCACAACTATGTAAAAAATAAAAAAAGAGAAAGAGACCAAATCCTATGGTTGAAAAAAAAAAAAAAGACCAGGAGGAATTATGTAAAAGCTCTAGTCTTTGGGTGTCAGGACTATAGGTGACATTCATCCCCCAGTATTATTTGATTAACATTCTCATATGAAAAGGATATAATTAATTTGAAATTTTCCTTTTTGAAGAATGAGGAATAAATTCAATGTCTGTTAATAGTTTGCTTTGGGCCCTTCCAGTCCTGTATTTATGTATATAAACATATATCTATAACAATTTTGTTCAAAGATATATGACCCTGCCATATAAATTGCTTGGCAATGTGCCATTTTCACTTAACATCGGATATGTATTTTTCCACAGGAGTAGATACAGTCTACTTCATTTTTTTTAAATGACTGTGTAGTGTTCCACTATGTGTATGATACAAATAAATCCCCACACCCTTTGCCAATAAACCAGCCTTGATTATTTCTGAAAATGTTCAGCCTCATATGCCTTTGTGGGCTCATTACAGTGTTTCTGTGGGGGCAAATTCTCAAGTAGAATTTCTGTTCAAAGATGATGTGCACCTTTGCCAAACTGCTCTCAAAAAAGTTTGTGCCAATGTATACTCCCATCAAGAATACATGGGAGCGGATGTGGCTCAAGCAGTTGAGCACCCGCTTCTTACATGGGAGGTCCCGGGTTTGGTTCCTGGTGCCTCCTAAAAAAGACAAACAACAAGCAGACATTGAGCAAAAATAAAATGAGCAGGGAACGGATGTGGCTCAAGCAGTTGAGGAATCGCCTTCCACATGGGAGGTCCCGGGTTTGGTTCCTGGTACCTCTGAAAGGAAAAACAGACAAGCGAAAAACAACAGGCAGACAATGAGCAAAAACAACGAGCAGACAATGAGTGAAAACAACGAGCAAAAACAACAAACAGATGAGGGAGCCATGGGGGCGGGGGCAGGGGTGGTTAAGAATATATGAGTCATATGAGAGTCTGTATCTTCCCTTACCAAAATTGGATATCATCAATTCTTTTAATTTTGCCAAATGATAGATTAAAAAATGATTTTTATTAATGACGTTTTCCGCTTTTTCAAATACTTTCGGCTATTTCTATTTCTTTTGTGAATGACTTATTCATATTCTTTGCCTACTTTTCCACAAGAAATTATATACATAGATGTAAGATCTCTTTTTATGTACAGATATTAATCCTTTGTGTCTAATATATATGATATATATATGTTTTTTGTTTTTTTTTAATTAGGAGGTACTGGGGATTGAATCTGGGACCTCATACATATGAAGCTGGTGCTCAATTGCTCTTTTTTTTCCCTTCTTTTTGTCTTTAAAAATTTTTTTTATGTAGTTAAATTTGTATCAATCTTTTTTTTTTTTTTTTTTGCTTTTGATTTTGTTTCATTCTTAGGAAGGTTTTCCGGACTCCAAGATTATAAAAGTATTCCGTAATATTTTCTTTTACTATTTTTATGTATCAAAAGTACAAGGGACAATACAATAAATAACTCTATCCCTATCACAGGGTATGTTAATATATTGTCATTTTTGGAACATCATTTTATTTTAAAGAAATGAACCATCATAGATAAAGCTAGTTTTCTTTGATACCCCCTTTCAACTTTTGTTCCTCCTCCTCTTCCCAGGGACATCCCCTCCCATCAATTTGGTTTATATCCTTGTCACATTTAGATGTTTAATCTGGCCGCTATTTATTTATTTATTTATTTATTTATTTATTTATTTATTTATTTAGAGGTACCGGGATGTCATACATGTGAAGCAGGTGCTCAACCGCTGAGTAACACCTGCTCTGCTTGCAATTTATTTTTGAGAAAGGTATAAGGTAGAATTCTGTTTCTCCCCCAGATGAACCAAATGTCCTAATCTTGTTTATCAAATAGTCAACACTCTTTGAATGTTTTGAAACATCAATTGTGCAGTACAGAACAACTTCTCCTAATGTTCTGCTTTTATACTGGGAAAAATAAATATGAAGAAAAGTTTTGTGGAATAAATTACTTTGTTTTAGCAATGGAAGTATCACTATTCCTCTACCCACATGATTAGATTTCTGCACTAAAGGGATGTACATACTAATGGGTAGAAAACAAAAACACACTTTAAAAAAAATGCCACTATCAGAATCTTATATTGAGTGATAACTGACTGAGGCTCTGAAGAAGAAAAGGTTTAAGAGTGGGCGGGGTGATGAGAGAGGGCTTCCAGGAGGAGGTGGGGCTTGTACTGGGCTGGGAAGTGAGGCTAAAAGTAGAAATCAGGTGGAAGGGAAGGCAACAGGCAAGAGATAGGCAGGCTTGTGAAAGGCATATTAGGGTCACTGAAGGTAGAATTATGCAGCTAGAGCTGTGGGTTTGTGGGTGTGCAGTGGGAGGTTAAATTGGAAAGGCAAATGGAACGTAAACCGGATGGCTCGGTCATCTGTAAAATGGGGCCACAGCCTACTTCTACTGGGCAGGTTCAGGTGGGTAATGGCTGCTAAACGTCTGGTACTGGGTTGTCACACAGAAGTGCAGTAAATGTTACATATCAGGCTGGCTTTGGACTTTATCCTTTTGGCAAAGACTGAGAAAATCATCCTCCTGTTTCTTAACTAATTCTTGCTAATTTGTGCAGAGAATGGTTATTGTCTGGCTAAGGAGTGTCATAAGGTGTCTCTGGCAGCTAAAACTGCTTCTCCATGTGGTGATGGGTCCCAGTGAGAACCACCAAAAGACCCGAAGGTAGGGACATCCACTGGAGTCTAACTGGGTATGATTACCCAGTCCAGCCAATCCAGACAATCCCTTGGACCTAACATAGGAACTGAGGGGAAAAAAAAAAAAAAAAACTCTGGCAGGGGATTCTGGATTATTTCATCTGTTCAAAGAAAATATTTGCATTTCATTAAGGCAGGGTGATCTCTAAAGCAGCTGGAAGCTGAATGACACAGGCCTTTTGACCAAGAAGTAAGAAGGCCACCTGGTGGCAAGGTTGCTGAGGAACCAGGAAGAAATAAGGCCTGATAGGACAACAGGGCTGAGGAGTGAACTCACTGAGTGCAGGTCCCCCTTGGTAGATTTCCCATCAAAGGAGTCTATCAACTGATTTCAGACGAATTCCTGAAACTTCTGGGCCCCACATTCCTCATCCATACTTAGAAGAATAATATGCTTTGAAGAATTTAATATGATGAAGATGTACCTACCACACCGTCAGGGACATTTTTATTACTCAAAAACCCTTTATTAAGTAATACGAAAATAACAATGCCTATCATGTAGTGAGCGGCAAACTGCACCAAATAGCTCATTTACTTGCTACAACCCGTTTCAGAGAGGCAAACAAGGTTAAAAGGTTATATTGCCTGCCCCTGTCACACGGCCTATAAGTGGCAGAGCTGGGACATGGATGCATGTCTGCCCCATGGTGACACTCTGGTCTACCGTTTTCTAGCCATCCTGCCTCTTAAAACATCAGCTGTCGAGTTAGATGACTGACTTTTGTAAACCTCCTTTCTTACTCATGTTAGAGGAAATTAAAGAAACAAGGGATCTGGCTACATGGGGGAGTTTTTGTGTGTGTGTATGTGTGGGGTGCTACTATATGTACTTGGGGAGCTGGGGGATGATTGAGTTAGGGCTGCTTATCCCCACCTAGAAGTTTTTGTCTAATGTTTTTACCTTAGAAGGAAAATCTCTAGAAGGGGAAAGATACTTTTATCTTTTATTTTAGTGAGGAAGGCAATACCTCCACAGAGTTGCTTCTACTGCCACTATAATATTGACAGGTCCTCATCTAAGACCCTTAGTGTCAAAAGTTTTTCAGAACTCAAGATATTACTGGGATTTCATAGAGTTGATCTAAAAGTTCACACAATGCATATTAGGAAACCCAGGGTGGGCTGGGTACCTCCAAAAACCAAACACATGAATGTTTCTGCATTCATATGTGACATCAAGGAGGATAAAACAAATCATAGATAGCTTCGCTTTAGATCAGGTTAGGTTTTGCCACCAAATGAACTTTGGTGGTAGACTGATGTAAAAATGTTTGCTTTTTTCAAACAAACATTGATCTTTTTGAGTTTCAGAATTGTGGCTAAGAGAGTATGGACTTATTGATAACAACAAGAACAACAATTGCCAGCATCTTCTAAGTGCTTATTGTGTACCAAATGCTCTTAATATGTACTATGTCAATTGATTCTCATCAACTAGCCTAGGTGCTTGGAATATGGGCATTATCACTGTACAATTCTATAATGTATAACATAGGATAACGTAGTTGTTAAGAGCATGGATATTCTAGCCAGGCTCCCTGAATTTCAGTAACCTGCTCTATGTGACCTTGACAAATTAACTTCTCTGTGCCCGTTTCCTTGCCTGGGAAATGGTGGATAATATCAGTATCACCTCACAGGGTTTTTATGATGATTAAACAAGTCACTTTGTGAAAAGTGTCTCACACAGAGCAAGGGTTGTTATTATTTTATTTAATTTTGCACAGGGCAAACTAAGGCTCAGAGAAGTTTGGCAACCTGCCCAAGAGTACACAGCTACTGGGGAGTGGATGTGGCTCAAGTGGTTGAGCACCTGCTTCCCAGGTATGAGGTCCTGAGTTTAACCCCAGTACCTCCTTAAAAAAAAAAAAAAAAAAAAAAAAAAAAGTACACAGCTATTAAGTTTGAAGCTGGGATTTGAGCCCAGGCAATCTAATGCCAGAGTTGGTCCATTATGCTTGTTTTTGTACCTCAAAACCCTACAGAGGACAAACCTGTCAAGAAACAAAGTAGCTACTAATCTAAGAAACAAGTGCAGTTTGAAGACCAGTTGCTGTTTTGGGGTTATTGAGCTCTTCAGACCACAGAAGCTCAGTAAGGTAAAGGCATAAATAACAGCACACACTAACTTGATCAGCTACCTCCCTAGATCCCAATGACCAAATCAACTAGCTTATTTCTCAACTGCTGACCTCCATTTCAGATCTAGGTGGTTGATCAGGACCTTATTCCCCACCGGGCAGACTCACCATCAGGGCCCTGGCGGGCAGCAGCATGCAGCGCTGTGTCCCCATGGCGGTCCTGGTGGGCAGGGTCAGCCCCAAGCCGAAGCAGCAGACACAAGGCTGGGGCATCATGGCGGGCACAAGCCCGGTGCAGTGGTGGGGGCTGCCCAGCATCTACATCAAGGCCTGGGTGTCGCTGGAGGAGGGCCTGGGCTCGGACCAGCCGTCCTGCAGACAAGTACCGACGGAAGCGACGCTCTCGGCGTTGGCGACGGGAAGTGGAGGCCATGGAACTCTTGAGCTGAGAAGGAAAAAAGGCAGCAGTCAGGACCCCAACCTTGGCTGGCACCTCCCACGGCATCTCTGACATCTCTTCTTCCCCACTTGGGTTCCCTGCTTCTTACATCTCCAGGTAGAGGTGAGGAGTATTCTAATCCTCATTCCTTCTTACTAGATGACAGGTTTGAAAAAAATTTTTTGAGGTGGCTAGAGTCACACAGGCTTATTTTTTTTAATGGAAAATCTGAGAAAAGGATAATTGCTCATGTGCCCAGGTAAACTTTAAATTTTTAACAAAGGACTTTGGAAAGGGCGACTAGGGACTGATGAGGGCAATTTCTGTCAGCAGAAATTTGAATTTAAAAAAGTCACAGATAATTTCAACTAATGATTTAGAAATTGAATATAATGTACCCGGCAGACAGAGGTAGAGGCTTCTCCCTCTGGGACCTGGGGGGAGGGGTTACTCATCAGACCTGCCCCCCGCCCCCCCAAATACCCCAGAGCTGTAGGCCCGAGGCCTGTGTTTGAGACGCTCGGAGGAAGGGAGGCGGGAAGGGCGGAGACACTCCAGGCTGGCGGAAACCGCGCAAGCAGAGACGCGGTGAAGGGCGGAAATGAATTGTGAGGCGTGCTACCGGATGTCGTTCCACACCGAAGAGGTGTCACTCGGTCAGGTCTCCCGGGAGGAAACTACGGAACCTAAAGTAAAGGGTCCGCCTGAAACCGGAAGACTGGGCGAAGGGCATGGGAAAATAGGAGCGGCAAAGGGGGGAGGGGGTCAAAGGGAGGGCGGTTTCAAGGTTTATCTTCGTCTCTCTCGACTGGGAGAAGGTAGAAGATGACTCAGTGATGGATGGAAAGATGAGAGAAAGAGAGAAAACACAAGAGATAAAGACAGTTTAAAAAACACGGGAAAAGTGGTTTCTAGGAAGAAGAAACAAAACAACCAAACCCAAACAAAAAACCCAAACAAAAACAAAAAAGAAACCACAGAGAGGCCAAGAGCAGGGACAGATAAAAAAAAGAGAAAAACCCAGGAAGAGAGTCGTAGGAGACAACCTAATGAGGTGGATGCAGAAACCTGGACTTGGGAAAGACGTATTTAGACCTGGGAAAGACATAGAAAAAGATGGAGATGGGAACGGGAGAGAGAGATAAAAAGAGGGGGAAGATAAGTTGGGGAATTAAGAAGCCCAGCACACCTGTTCCCCAAAACACGTCGTATGATGACGTCCTTACCACCTCATCCTATTTTCAACCCTTTTATTCCTCCTACCTTGAGACCACCAACCACGCTCTTTTCCTCCCACACGTACTCTCCTCCCCTCCCCACCCCTGCTCCGTCCCTAGACCTTCTCTACTGGAAAGGCCCAGCCGCCGGTGCACATTAGCATTGGCCTGGTCTCTGCTGCTCCCAGGCGGTCTTTCTGGGTACTGCCTGGGTATGAGGTGGGAGAAGAGGACCAGTCATCAAAGGGAGGATCAGACAGGGGGAGACGCTTGGTGCAGGAGCTGAGCTAAAAGGGGAGCATTAA
>PVKH010017365.1:0-15436 GCA_004027955.1 Chaetophractus vellerosus | reverse complement strand
AAGGAAGGAGAGAAGGCCCCAGGAAAAGAGATGAGCCATTCACCGGATAGTATACAGCTGGCTTTGTGGAGAGAACAAGCAGCTGAACCTGGAAAGAATCAAGCTACAGTGAGAGAGACAAAGCCTAAAGAGCCTGGCCATAGAGCCTTAAGATGAAGAGGAATGTTGAACAACAGTAGTCATCTTGTTCCAACATGTGGCAACAGACTTTGGTGAGGGAAGTAACTCATGTTTCATGGCCTGATAACTGTAAGCTTCTACTCCAAATAAATATTCTTTATAAAAGCTGACAGATTTCTGGTATTTTGCATAAGCACCCCTTTGGCTGACTAATACACTGAGAGTGGTTTTGTTCATACAGCTCTCTCAAAAAGCTTTTGGTTTAGCATGCAAGAAGTAGGGGTCCAAGTCATCAAACAGTAAGACTTTACACAAGTCTTTCCAAGATAACTGCATCTTCAATCCTGATTTACAAGTTTCAATTTCAGTTAAGTCCTCAAATGGGGTACTATCATCTGGGAGCTTGATTTCCAGAGGCTTGGAATTTCCAAAATCATTTTCTGTTTTCTTTGTGCCCAACAGTTCAGTCCTCAGCTTATTTCTCTCAACTAGCATTTTGCTATAAGCTGCAAAGAGAAACCAAGCTGCATTCTCTAAGTTTCCTTTAGAAAGTTCTTCAGCTAAATGCCCAGGCTCACTATTTTCAATTTCTGCCTTCCATAAAACACCAGGAGTTAATCTTGCTAAGTTCTCTATGATTTTAAAACATGGATTGCCTTTCCTCCAGTTTTCTTTTTTTTTTTTTTTTTTTTTTAAGATTTATTTATTTTAGTACATATCTCCCCTTCCCCCCCGCTGCGGCGACGCGCCGAGATTGGACATTGCGCAGGCGCGGCTTTCCCCGCTTGTGGGCGGTCTCTGCGTCTGTTCATGGCAGGCTTTTTATCAGTTCACGGGTGGCTGGCTGCGTTCCGCCGGCGACCTGCCCTGCCCGTGGCGGCTCTTGCCATGTCCGTGGCAGCTTCTTGCCCTGCCGACGGCGGCTCCGGCCCGCCCATGGCGGCTTGCCATTCTCAAGGCGGTCTGCCCGCTAGGAGAGGTCCCCGGGAACCGAACCCAGGGCCTCCCATGTGGTATGCCGGCGAGCTCTTTATCCACTGAGCTATCTAGCCAGGCCCCCTCCAGTTTTCAATGATAATTTCATCATTTAATTCTGAGGCCTCATAAAAAGTGTCTTTAGAGTCCATATTACTATAAACAATCTCTTCAAAGCACTGTAGGTCTTTTATACAAGCATCACACAATTCATCCAAAAAATACACTTTACCCATTTATAAAACCATTTCAGCATTTTGGTAATTGCAAAAGCATGACCCACTCTCTGGTACCAAATTCTATATTAGTCAGTCAAAGGGATGCTGATGAAAAATACCAGAAATATGTTGGGTTTTATAAAAGGTATTTATTTGGGGTAGAAGCTTACACTTATGAGGCCATAAAGCATAAGTTACTTCCCTCACCCAAGTATATCACTATGTGTTGGGGCAAGATGGCTGCCAACATCTGTGAGAATTCAGGCTTCTTGGGTTCCTCTCTACCCAGGGCTCCATTTCTCTCTGGGCTCAGCAGCTGTGCTCCCTTCACAAGGCCAGCTGTACACTATCAGGCAAATGGCTCTGTCTCTCTCCCCAGGGCTTCAGCCATGTCTAAGGAGACTTCTCTATTCCTCTTTGTTCTTCTCCTGTGTGTTCACTTCCTGGGATCCAGCTCAAAATCTCAGCAGCAAAACTCCAACTTTCTTCTCTGCCATGTAGTTTTCTCTGTGAGTCTCCACCCATCATGGATGTGGGGATTCAACATCTTACTAATGTGCTCCAATTAAAGCCCTAATCATAATTTAAACACTCCCAGATACTGACCAGTTTGCAAACATAATCCAATATCTATTTTTGGAATTCATAAATAATACAAAACTGCCACAGACCGGTAGACCAGCAGAGCTTAATGTTGCAGGGACAGAAAGCAAAACTTTTCCTAGTAGACACTAAGGATAATAGTGAGTGGTGCCACTTCCATTTCCACACCTTGATTGCTGGACCCATGAATCCTGGTGATGGGAAAAACATCACCATAGAGTCGATGCTGACTTAGAGAATTAACAGTCTCATGGAGAACATTGTTCCAGTCCTGCAAGGTATTGCCACCTGGTTGTTACCATAAATGAATCTTCAAAAGGCTATTCCACCATTCTATCAAACCAGATGCTTCAGGATGATGGGGACCATGGTAATACCAGTGAATTATATGGATGTTTTCCCACTCCCACACATCATTTGCTGTGAAATGGGTTCTTTGATCAGAAGCAATGCTGTGTTGAATAACATAGTGATGGATAAGACATTCGGTAAGTTCACAGATGTTAGATTTGGAAAAAGTGTTTAACTCAGGGAATATAAAGCCATATCTGGAGTATGTGTCTATTCCAATTAAAACAAATTGCTGCCCCTTCTGGGTTGGAAGTGGCCAATGTAATCAACCTGCCACCAGGTAGAAGGCTGATCACCACAGTGAATGGTGCCATATCAGGGACTGAGTGTGGGTCTCTGCTGTAGGCAAATTGGGCACTCAGCAGTGTCTGTAGCCAAGTCAGCCTTGGTGAAGGAAAGTCCATGTTGCTGAGCCTATTCATATCCTTCATACCTACTTACATGGCCACTTTATTCATGAGTATATTGGGAAATGAGAGGGGTGGCTGGGGAAAGAGGCTGAGCATCAGCCACAGAGTGGGTCATCTTATGCACTTGATTATTAAAGTCTTCTACTACTGAAGTCACCCTCTGGGGACCATTTAAAGGGACACAAATATGTTCATGTTTTTTGCTGACTCAGAAATGTCTATCCACATACCACATCCCCAAACCTCTTTGTCATCAATTTTCCAATCACGTTTCTTACAAGTCCCTGACCATCCAGCCTAACCACTGACAACAGCTCATGAATCACTGTACAAACATACCTCTATTCATTTCTTCTTCCAAGCAAAATGAATAACACAAGGCACATTGATCAAACTTCTGCCCACTGGGGGGATTTGCCCTCACCACTGTCCTTCAGGGATGACCCAGAAAGGAGCTGCAGTGTTGCAGCTGTGCACTTTTGGGTGGTACCTGCATATCATGCAGAACCATATGTAAACCAGGCCTTAGTGTTCTCTTCTTAGTTGACTTATTGAAAGGGATTCCTCAAGAGGCCAAAGAAGTGGGCTGGGAGAGAGAAGGTAACATAGCAGGAGATGTGACCATGGGCATTTGGGATACTTCTTAATGTAACTTACTTGTGCATTCAGGACCTGCTCAAGCCCTAACTCATATATACTATGTCCACTTTATATGGAGTGCTGCTGTGCATGCTTAACTTTTATGGTATGGTAGATCAGACAACACCCAGCTCATGACAGACAACTCAGGTAACATTGTAACCTGATGGCCCATGGTTAAACATTAAGTCTCTACTAATGTCATGTAGTAGGCCAAAAGCAGTTTCTCAAAAGGACAGTAGTTATCTGCAGATGTTGGTAGGACTTAGCTCCAAAATCCTAAGGATCTGCATCATCATTCTCCTATAGAGGCCTGCAAAAGTCTCCAGACAGCACCTCCATTTGCCACTTAAGCTTCCAGCACCATTGGATCTGCTTCATCATATAGCCCAAGCTGTAGAGCAACTTGCATAGCAGCCTGCACCTGTCACATTGTCTCCTCTTGTTCTTGCTGCAATCAAAACTAGCAGGCTGCTGGTCACTTGGCAGATGGGCTGGGGTAACAGTCCCAAATGAGGAATATGTTGTCTCCAAAATCCAAAGAGAAGAATAAACTTTGTGCCTCTTTTTTGGTTATAGGAGTGGTCAGATGCAGCAGCTTAACTTTCACTTTAGAAGGTTGTGGGTCCTGATGCAAAGTACCAGAAATCTGTTGGCTTTTATAAAAGGTATTTATTTAGGGCAGGTGTTTATAGTTTCTAGGCCCTAGAGAGTCTAACTCAAAGTTACTTCCTCACCAAATTCTGTGTCCTGTGTTGAAGCAAGATGGTGGGCATTGCCTGCAGGGTTCATCCTGCCTTCTTCCTCTTAAGGCATTATGGCCCCAAATTCTTCTGATTTCAGCTGTAAGCTAGCATAAGGCTCATCTTTCTTCCCAGGGCTCATTTCTTTCCTGGCTCAGATTTTCTGTTCTCTTCAGCTGCAAACTCTCAGTCTCATCTCCTTCACCGTGCCTCCATCGTGTTTATGGAGCTGTCTCTCTTCCGTTGTGTTCTTCTTCTCTGTATCTAATTCTGTATGCTCTTGATTGAGTGTCCATCTATATAGCCTACCAAGGGCAGCAAGTACTCAAACCTGCATGCCCTAAAGATGTGGTCAAGTCAAAGTTCTAATCTTAACATAATTTAATCAAGGGCAACTCAGCTCTATCCAATACAATCAAAGGGTATCATGCCCAGAGGAACAGACCAGTTTACATACATGGCCAATTATCTATTTTGGAATTCATAATAAATACAAAACTTCTACAAAGGAATATCTTGACATATCCCACACCACTGGACACCTAGAACTTTCACCGAGGTGGAAGAGCCCTGTAATTTTGTAGGATGTATCTCCCTTCCTCTCTCATGCAAATACCTTACCAATAAGTCTAGTGTCATTTCTACTTCTTGCTCACTAGGTCCTGTCAACATGAAATCATCAATATAATGGATCAATGTGATAACAGTGGGAGGAAGGGACAATCAAGTTTCCTGTGGACAATATTATGGCATAGGGCTGGAGTGTTGATATACCTCTGAGGCAGAACAGTGAAGGTATATTGCTTGCCATGCCAACTGAAAAGCAACTGTTTCTGGTGGTCCTTACTAATGGCAATTGAGAAAAAAAGCATTTGCCAGATCAATAGCTGCCTACCAGCTACCAGGGATGAGTTAGTTTGCTCAATCAATGATACCATATGTGGAACAGCAGCTACAATTGTACTCACTACCTGCTTAAGTTGATGATAACCTATAGCCATCCTCCAAGATGCATCTGTGTTCTGCACAGGCCAAATAGGAGAGTTGAATTGGGATGTGGTGGGAATCACCACCCCCACATCCTTCAGATCCTTGAGGAGACACTAATCTCTGCAATCCCACCAGGATCCAGTATTGCAATTGATTTACTATTTATTTTGAAAGGCAGAGACAGTTCTAGTGTTTTCCACTCAGCCTTTTTTCCATAGTAGCATTTGCTGCACAGTCAGGTATCCAATGTGGGGATTCTGCCATTTATTGAGTATGTTTATTTCAACTATGCATCAAGAACTGGGGAAATAACCAGAGAATGGTTCCAGGTACCCACCAAACCCACTGTGAGATAGATCTGAAACAGAACTCCATCAATCACCTGACCTCCATATACCCCTACGCTGACTGGAAAATCACAGTGACATTCAGGGTCTCCTGGAATTAATGTCACTTCTGAGCCAGTGTCTAATAATCCCCTAAATGTCTGATCATTTCCTTTTCCCCAATGCACAATTACACTGATAAAAACCTGTAGGTCTCTTTGGAAAACCTGGGAGGAATATTAACAGTATAAATTTTTGGCAGTGTAATAGGACCCTTCCCCAAAGGGACCTGACCTCCTCATTCACAGAGCTCTGGGTTTGTAAATTGTGCCAAGTCTGAGAATTGATTAAAGGGCCATCATTCTTGATCTACAATTCAATTTAGGGTTTTGTTCACTCGACCTAGAACTCTTCTGCTTATACAGATGAAGTAGGAATTTAGTAGACTGTCCATCTATTTCAATTCTAGGTACCCCTTGATCTATTAGCAAATGCCATAATACTATGCAACTTAGACTCTTGATTGCTGCTTTGAGTTCCCTTTCATAGAAATAGCCACACCCACCTTGTCTTTGGTGATTAACTGCCTATAGTTGGCTTTTACTGTCTCAAGATCCAATCATCCCCATGGTCTTTAAGGATTCTAGTTCCATTACAGCAGTTCCTACAGTAATATCTGGACTACAGAGAAGAGCAACCACAGGAATATTCTGAGAGGATGGAGTTAGTCTTACAAATTTATTCCTCACAATCCTGGTTAAAGGTGTACCCTCTGGACATTCTTGGGGTGAGTGGGCAGGTCTTAAATGGTAAATCAATTCCAGCATTCCAGTTTCTCTAAGGCTTTGAATTCCCTCTTCTACTGTACACCAGAATAAATCTGGCAACTCAACTTCAGACATGCCAGGCCATCTTTTGGTCCATGTTTAAGTCAGCCACCCAAACAAACTGTTAGGGCCCTTTCTAAGATCTCAAGCCAAAGAGTTGAATCCAGAGTTTCTACTTAGTAGGTCCATATCAATAAATCCAGCCAGATACAACTCTATATTCTTTCCACCATTATGCCATACCATTAGTAACCATTGCCACACATATTCCCCTGGTTTCTGTCTATGTAAGTTGGAAAATTTATGCAGTTCTTTTAGACTATAGGATACTTTCTCATGAGTCATATTTTGTATTTGCCTTGGAGGCTTTATGGCTTTAGTCTAGTAATAGGTCTCATAATGAAAATATATGGCAGGATTGGGAAAGAAGAAGGATCAGAAATGCCTTTCAAACCACTGACCTCAGGGCATTCCTTTGCATTTTCTTCTGGTGAGACAGGATTTATCTTTTTAGGCAGGTGATGGAAGACAGATTTCTCAGGGCTGGGTTGGAGGTTGGCCAGTGAATGCTGGTGTTTGGCTGATAACTACCTCAGAGCTGAGAGGAGGTCCAGATTCCCTGTGGCAGTCTGGAGGCTAGGTGATACAAGGTTGACATTGCTGTTCTCCACAGAGCAGGCCATCACAGGTTTACCTGTGAAAATCTCAGCAGAATTTGGGGTTCCAATGTCCCTACCAATAACATCATAATCTCATATGTCTCCAACCGAATCCTCAGGGTTCCATTCTTCTCTAATCAATGCCTTCACTTAACCACAGATACCCTGCACAGTTGAGATTTTAGTTTCCTTTGTAACTCTGCTAGTCATACAATGGGAGTCTAAGTATGATTTTCAGAGATCTCATATTTGTGGCTGCATGAAACAAGATTTTTTTTTCAGAGAACACATTGAAACTTTCCCATGATTCATGCAGCATATAATTTACAAATTTGAAGCCTTTAGCTCCTCCTTTTTTTGTAATTGTATCCAGAGTATCTATGAGGAGCCAGCTAACATAATTGTACCATTTGATTTCACAAAACTGTTAAGATGTTGAAAACACTCTCATGAAGATCCTTGCCTCTTAATATGCAGGGAAGTAGGGGAATCTAGTGATGATATTTTGTGTATCTTCATTGCCAGCTCATGTATGGACTGTTAGGGGTCACTTAAATATTGGAAAGGGAATTATTAGTACCCTAGTTTCCATTTAGAGTAAAGAGCCAATTGCAAAACTACCAGAACCACTTCAGAAATCCCATGTTTAATATTGTGTTCTTCAAGAACCACCACACTTCTGGTACCAAGCTGTATTAATCAGGGTTCTCTAGGGAAATAGAATCAACAGGAGGTATCTGTAAATAGTATAAGACTTCATAAAATTCTCTCATCTGACAGGGAAAATGTACAAGTCCACATTCCACAGGCAGGCTGCAAACCAGGGGCTCCAATGAAGGTCACTGAAGAGTTCCCAGGAGACATGGGCTGTCTGAAGTCATGGTGGAAAATTCTCTCTGAATGCAGCAATCAGTTCCCCTTTTAAGGCATTCAACTGATTCGATAAAACATCACTCATTGTTGATAGCTATCCTCTTGGTTGATTGCAGATGTAATCAGCCAGCCATCTATGCAATATACTCATTGGTGACTAAAGTTCATAAATGTCCTTGTATTACAATTAACTCAGGGCTTGCTTGACCAAACAACTGGGCACAATTACCTGGCTGAGTTGACTTATTAGCCTAATTATCACAGACCCTCAACAAATATATTTTCATGAACAGAAGCCAATTGTTCCAATCACATACCTGTATCATTTTTTATTGGTTAGAGTATATAGTACAGTCTTTTAGTACCATCCAATGACCTTAAGTGTTTTAAATCATAACTGGAATTTATTTTCTTTCTTACAGAATTATAAAACAAATGAATGGAAATTCAGCTGAATGCAAAATTAAAATTCTGAAAAAAGCATGCATACACTTTTCATTTCTATTAATTTGGGAACAATATAAACAAAATGGCAGAATTAAAATAATGCAATTATCCAAGATCAAAGTTGTGAGGGTGGGAAAGAAATGTTTTATGAATGGGAATTTAATTGTAATAGTGAAAGGAGCTGTTCCAGTTTTATACATTCATGACAAAATTCAGGGAATGAAGACCTTGTCACTCAAGGGAGCCATAAAGTAGTCTTCTCCATGCCATTCCATAATTTTTTAATGCCAGTTCTTTCTAGGTGATCAGGTATACGATAACCATTGAATTCCATGTTTATGAGCTCTTTGCTGCACTTATGTTGAGTATATGAAATTTCACATAAAACAGGTTAACAGGCACAAGGATGGTTTCACTATAAACAGGATTTTCAGGAATCCACAAAAGAGTCAAAACAGAACAGTCCACCCTCTGGACCCCAAAAATACGCTTTCTTTCTGTGCACAAAATACATTCTATTCCATGACTATATTTCAAATGCCTTAAATCATTTCAAAAACAGTACTAAAATGTTATTAAAATCACTTGTAAGCATCCAATCTGCCTTGGGGCAAAATTATGCCCTGGTTCTATATCTCACATTTGTCTTTAATATACTATAATTGTTCTTTGTCCTCCATGACTTTGACATTATTTAAGAGTACAAAGTAAGGAAGTTGTACAATCTGTCATTTTGGCTTTGTCTTAGGTTTACTCATATTTAATTCAATGCATACATTTTGGGTAGTAACACCACTAAAATTGTAATGTGTCCTGAATCCTTCATATCAGGAAATAGGTGAGGTTGATTGTCCCATCACTGGTGGTATTTTTTTTTTTTAAGATTTATTTATTTTATTACATATCTCCCCTTCCCCCCCGTTGCGGCGACGCGCCGAGACTTGGTCACTGCGCAGGCGCGGCTTTCCCCGCTTGTGGGCGGCTTCTGCTTCTATTCACGGCTGGCTCTTGCTTCAGTTCTCGGGTGGCTGGCTGCGCTCCATTCACCGGTGACCTGCCCTGCCCGTGGCGGCTTTTTACCCTGTCCGTGGCAGCTTTTTGCCCTGCTCACGGCGGCTCTGGCCCGCCCATGGCAGCTTGCCATTCTCAATGGCGGTCTGCCCGCTAGGAGAGGTCCCCGGGAACCGAACCCGGGGCCTCCCATGTGGTATCCCAGCGTGCTCTTTATCCACTGAGCTATCTAGCCGGGCCCTGGTGGTATTTACTTTGATAATTTTGTTGGGGTGGCATCTGCCAAGTTCTGCTCTCCAAAGTTACCATTTTTTTCCTTAATAAATAGTAAAAGTTTTGCAGGGAGATAATTTGAGACTATATAAATATTCTGATCCTCATAAAAAATTTCCCACTAGCTTTAGTGTCCATTGATTGTGCTTGTTTGAGTCAATTATTATAATGATGAGTTTCTAATGGTTATTTTCCAGTTCCATCATTTCTTCTGTGTTTTTCAATTATTCCTCTACAAAAGTAAATTTTCAATTATCATTTATTTGTTTATTTACACATAAATTTGTATACTTGCTGATTTCTATTTTTTTTTCATTGGTTTAGAATCTGTTATTATTATTCTCACAATGATTAAATTTTCCACACTTAGTCATTAGGATTCCCTTCACATTGCCCGTGCTCTCTGGCATGCCACCAGCATTCTTTGAACATCATTACTTTCTGGCACAATACGATTTTCCAGACCATCATGTACTTTCAATACCCAGGTCTGGAGTAAGTCATATTTTCAATGAAACCTAGACCCATTTAGTGCATAATGTTCAATTGACACCAAGATTTTGGAAATAGTTTTGCTTATTGCTACTGTAGTGTCATTGCTTCTAGATCCCTTAAAAGACAGATATAAGGAAAACACATCTGTATATGTATAAAAATACATTTATATTCATATGTATATAATTGTTTAAATACATATGTGTAGAAATTTTAGATAAATATATTTAATAAATATTTCATGTAATAAATGTAAAGCCAGTCTTTCATACAGATATCTTCAAAGCCAATTCCAAAAAAATTTACTCTAGACTTCCCTGTTCCATATTCTTATCTCAACTCACCAGTACATAGAAATCTGGCACCTTTATTCCCCATAGCTTTTCTTCTTTCCTCAATTCAAAAGTATGCTCAGCATAAATTCATAATTGTAAAGCATAGGAATAGGTAAAACTAACTGTCTAGTATTCAAAATTTTTATAGAACAAGTATTTTTCTTTATCTCATGGTATATAATCAAATTACTGTGATCAAAAGTTACTTGAGTCATTGTTCACCATACTCTTTTATGGTTTTATTATCCATTTGAAATAAGTTAAATCTATTTGTGCCTGTCATTTTCAGTTTTATGATGTTTCCCCCTCCTTTGTTGAACATATACTGAATATATATAGCCTTATTATGTTTTCTGACTTGAAATCTTTACAAAAAGGAGTATTCATAGCAGTAACACTCCCCACATATCCTTTCAATTCTGTTGCTAGTATCTGATTCTTTCCAAAGACCACTTAGGTGCAGTCAGTCTCATTGCTTTGGGGTTTGTTTCTTATGTTTCATTTTCACAATAACTCTTTTCATCTTGTTTTCATTTTTTCTTAAAATAAGTGACAAAACATAGCCTAGTATAGACCATATTTTGCACATTACTCATAACAAAATATCTGGAAAATATCAGGTCCCCTGAGCCCTATATCAGGTGATAGAGATCTCTCCAATTCTTTTTTATACCTGTATGTCTACAATGCTATAATAAACATAATATTAAAGAAAAATAGAAGGAACATGATTAAAATGTCCTCTAGAGTTTTATCAGACATAAATGGTAAGCCATCCTCTGCCTTTATCTAATATCTCCTTCCTATATCAGTCAGAGTCACCATTTGCTTTATCAGTACATTTTCATATATTTAAATTTGGATTCTCAGATTGTTCACGTTCTCCTCATTTAGGTTGCATGCTTCATTGGGCCTCACCTATTTTTAGAACCATTTATAATGATACATTTTTGTTATTTGAATTTTCATCCCTCAGCTGGTGAGGTTTTAATCTTTAATTAATTAAAAATAGAAACCCTAAAATACTAATATTCCATTCTAGTCTACATTTTGGAGGATTGGACAAAGGAAGGTTGAACCACATTCAAGTTCCATAGTCATAAAATGATCACTTCTTCTCATTGGTGTGTGATAAGGAAGTGAAATCTTCCTCCCTTTCAGATCTGAAGTAGCCTTCAGTTTTGATATAGGTGGAGACCTCTATTGTTTGTGACTCATTAAAAGTTATGAACAACTTTTTATGTGTTTTTAGTCCTATCAGAGTGTTCCCTTTCTTACTAATAAAGAATAAAACAAGACTATATTTCCCAAAACCCTTGCCACCAAGTGGCATAGGTAAGACCTATACCATTCATCAGTATGCCAGGTATACTATTGTGGGATACTTTTATTTCAGCTTGCGTTCCTTTTACAACTAGGCTGATATTGTAATTTCATTGCTTTCACACTAGAGGTAGCAAAGATTTCATACTTGTAGGGTTAGCAATGCCAGTGACATTTAGCCCAATACAGCCCAGTGAGACTGGATGTGTTGTCAACAGTAAGAGAAGGTATCCAGAGAGAATTTGAAATACATGTTTGGGCTAGTTCATATGAACAAAGGATATACTGTTTCTCTACTACTTCTGCCAATTCTGTGAGGTTTATAAAACAACCCATCAACCCTTCAGGTAAAACCAGGAGAGTGGATTACATATTTCATAACTAAATCTGACACTTTAATCATCCAATTTTATGTTCCTCCTCTCATTTGGGGTCTTATTAGGATACTTATAAATATACTTGTACTCTTATAAGTATTATAGTATTACAAGTAAGAAGAAAATATTATGGCATAGCCTGAAAGATAAGAACTTAGTTGGTAATGTTATGCTTCCATTATATGCAAATACTATTACAAATTTATAGACTGTGTCTTGTGGATAAACACTTACATCTGAGCTACCAGATAACTGCATGAAGCAACCTGCTCTTGACACTATAACATTTTGTTCAACCCACATTCATCCAAATAAAGGAAAAATAGTCAAATAACAAGAATTTCTTGCATCCTAATATGCTAGTAAGAATTTTTTGACAGATCCTCAGGATCACTTGAACATTGGTGTTTGTTTAAAATATTTTATGATAATAATTATAATATTGTATTTAACTTAATTGTATATGATGGTCATTGAAACAAATTATAATATAAAAGAAAAAGGACATTGCCCTTTTTCATGCAAAGATAAGAGATCTAAGTCATGGCTATTCATTCACTCTATGGCATTTGGTAAATTTCTGAAGAATTCTAAGCATCATTTTCCTAAACTTAATATGTTTAAAATACCAATGATAGTAATGAAAATTATATTCTTAACATTAAGTCAATGTAAAGACTAGGAAAGGATGTATATTAAAAGTTTAACTTGACACCTGGTATACAGATAACTCCCTATAGATTGAATACTTTTTTCCCCTAGACTCTATGCTTGTAGTGAGCTAGGAGAGTGATTTTATGATTGTATCAACTATTGTTTGCTTAGAATCTAACATATAGTGGACACTAAATAATTGTTTGACTTAGGAATTAGGAAATTAACAGATGAGCTTGAGAAGGTAACTAATGAGTACTTGAAAATTCACAGAAGTGATTTGGCATATAAGAGCAATATCATTATGAAACTCCAGATCCAAATTTACACATGGCTCTGTTCCTATGTCCTTGCCTCTGCTTCCTCATATCCTTTCAGAGGCCTTGTCTATCTCTCCATAAGACCTTCTGCTTATTCTTCTTCCCCAGTATGAACCACCACCATAAGTTCCTTTGGACCACCTGGTAAAGTGAGGTGCCATGTATCACACCAGAAGACAGTACTAAAGGCCCTCCTCAACATCCTTTTATCTTGATACACCACTTCAAACTTTAATTCCATTTTGCACAACCAATAATCAAAAATAAATGGTCCCACAAGCACCTGAAGAGAGAAGAAAGTAAGTCACAAGCTCTAAAAACCTCTCTAATATCCCTAGTCCACCTAACCTCAGGAGTCACACCCAAATCCACATGGATATTAACAAACCAAATTGTCACAAAACACTCTGTAGCCCTGATGCATCAGTTCCGCAGCTGACAGAATTCCCATTAGAATCACTTGTTAAGGACTCTCAGGGTTTCCCATTACTGATTGGATACTACCTAATATTAATAGCCACTATATTATGAAGTCCTCCAGTTGGATTTCATAGAAATTTGTGACATGATTCTTCTTATGATGCTAGAAAATCAAATAGCTCCTACCCTTCAAGATATTTTCTCACCTGAGCACATTGCCTGTTACTGTTTCTGAACTGGTAAGCAGAAGAGAAATGACTAACATTATTAAATATGTCTGTTATATCCTCCCAGAAAATAACAATTTTTTAATGAATTAATTAAAATCAATTTTGAAGAGCACAATCTCAGGTTGTGGAAAATGCCTCAGAAATTCTGGAAAATGCCCCAGGCCCAAAGAAATAAACTCAAACTTGTGAAAGCAAACTGAGATGATTTATCTTAATTTCCTATTAGTGGTACTGGTAAATAGCAGAAAATCAATAATGTTACATTTATAATAATGAGGGGAGAATTTTGAGTTTTTATTATATTCCAGGCCCTGTGTTCAGTACCAAGGTACCAATAATGATAAAATGAAAGCACAAATTTGGAAGGAAAATAATAATTTATAAAATAACTCCATCACAGTACTATGGAGTCCAAAGTAGAGAAGAATCAATTCTGACTCAGTTTGTTAAGAAAGGTTCCTATTATGTTATTTAGGCATGGAAGGTAAGTAAAAGAATTTTATAAGCAAGAGAATGATTCATTGATTTGGGTATATGTATTTCTTCTTAACACAGAGATAGTGTCCCTTAACCATCCTTCCACCTTTGTGAGGAGAGCAAGGGTGATGCAAATTCAAGCCCTATAGAAAAACCCAACTCTCAATATCCCATTTTTTTTGATAGAATATAAACATCTTTATGTCCCATAGACACATAAATTTAGGTTTTTGCTAAGTGTTTTTGTTGTTTATAAAATCCTAACCAATTCCAGGACAGACATTTTTAAAAGCCAGAATGGTTCATCATAGAAATTTTAAAGAGGCTGGATAGAATAAATAAGTACTTGGAAGTACAATCCTGTTCTAGATGATAATGATGATAATAATAACACAGCTCTATCACTGTACTTATGTTAAAACTGCATTGATTGCAGATAAGGTTACTTGGGTTTAGTCCTATTCAAGTTACCTCAAGCATAATTGCCTCTACTTTTCTGTGCCTGTCTAATCTGATACATAGTTCTGTGAAATTCCTTTCTTCAATTGGAAGAGTACCAACTCAATGCCCACTTTGTTTAATTATAAATTAGGCTGTAAAGTGAAGGTAGAAAAGGAGTCCAGGAAGGGCTGGCTAGGTCAATGTTAGGGAAAAACTTTGGATCTTCTCATTTATCCAGAGGTCTGAGGAAAACAGTAGGAGTCAGGGAGTCAAAACTAAGTATTATAAGGTTTGGACAGGGGTAAGGGGGAGTCCTAGGGAGGGAAGGGATAGAGGAATCTTGATCACCTAGAGTGAAATTCAGAAAGAGAATTATAGTTCCTCTTGTTTTTCTTGTTCCCTTTACTTCATTATAGAACGTACTTTACATTGCCTAAGCACTGCCAAAGTCTTCTAAGTGGACAAGAAAGATATGAAACAATCCATTTTCTTGCTTTGCAAAGGTATCCAGGAAGGTTATTTTATCAGGAAAGTGTATTCTTCTTTAACAAGCAAAACATGCAATTGTTCATCTCTCTACTCTGAGAATCTTTAGTTTCTTCCTATCCAGAGTTAACAGAGGATGAAACACATTCAAATGGTTGGTGTGTTGAACAGGGCTCCTCAGTTGTTATGGATCAGCAAATAAAATGTGTCCAGAGCCACGGGGCAGCACTGGAGTCAGAAACCAGGAAAGCACCAGTATCCGCAGTTAAAACAAACTAGTCAGTCCTCCAACAGGCCATTCACAGGGTGCAAAGGGGGAAGACACAACCTAGTCTAACAGCTAAAGTAAAGTAGGAAGTGTTGGGGAGGAGTTCAAGAGTAGGGGGTCAGCAGCCTACATTCAGAGAAAACCA
>PVKH010017364.1:0-15436 GCA_004027955.1 Chaetophractus vellerosus | reverse complement strand
AAATAACATTTCAGTATAAGTGTTCAGTTAACATCTTACAAAGATGAGGGGACATCTAGCAGAGCAAATATTCAGGCACAAGCTAGGTATTTCATGATAGGGGTCACCTCCTGGCTGGGAAAGACATTAGGAAGGAGGCATTTCTCAACATATGTTGCAGAGTGGTTTTTTTTTTAATCTACTATAACAGACCCTCTTTTTGACCCTAAGTTTCTAGAGCTAGATCGAGTGATTTGAGATCATTAGTAAACCCATCTTTTATTTATAAAATATTTATAAAAATTTATTTAGCACCAATATTAATTTAGTCAACTGATCTTTTATATTCAGGAAGTCAACAGGAATTAAGTGGATGCTTTCTTCCAGGGAATTTTATTTCTGAAAATATCCTATCAGAACATTCTAGGAAGTTGAATTTCTGAATGTACTGAAACAAATCTTTGCTCTAGTAAACCTCACTTTGCTTATGATTATGGATAAATTCTAATTTTTCCTACAAGGCTAAGTGCCTTAAATAGTTATAGATACCATTTACTGAAAGTATAATCTGTGCCAGCCACTATATTGTGCATTACACTTATTTTCCTATTCAATTCTTAAAAGACTATATACAATAGAACTAATTTCCCTTTCATGAATAAAGAAATGGATGTAGCGAGGTGTTAAAAAACTTAATAAGATCACAGAAACGTTAAGTCTCAGAGCATACTAGAGAAGCATAATGGAAAAGATTCTAAAGCAATATATAATATAGTTCTCTATAAAGACATATAGAATAATTCACCCTCTTACTTCAGTGGTCTGTAATTATTGTAACCACATTTCAACCCCAATAGTGCTAAAAGTGCAACGCCGAGGTTTTCTGTGGTCACAGGCTAAATAGAATGGCTGTTTTAGTTCCCCAAGCTACTTAAACAAATACCATAAAATGGGTAAAGTGAAAGATCAGGAATTTATTGGCCGGCAGTTTTGAGGCTAGGAGAGTTCCAAAATAGAGGTGTCAGCAAGGTGTTGCTTTCTTCAACAAGACTGGGACATTCTGGGGCCAGCGACTGGTGGTCCTTGGGCCTTGGCATTTCTGTCACATGGCAATGCACAAGGTGGTGTCTCCTTCTTTCCCTCCTCGTTCCATTGACCTCCAGCTTTTGGCTGCTCTGCGTGGTTCTCTCTCAGTCTGACATTCTGCTTATAAGGGGCACCAACAATCCAGAATTAAGCCCAACCTTATTCAGCTGGGTCACACCTTAACCGAAGTGACATCTTGAAAGAGATCTTATTTACAGTGGGTCCTCTCCTACCAAAACCAGACCAGAACGAAGAACGTATGCAAACTGGGATAATCAACTCAATCCACCAAAGAGCTTTAAGCAGATAATAATTATGTTTTCTATAAAGTGAGCTAAAAAGCAAAAAAGAATAAAAAGTTTCTTTAGTTCTTGCATAATATATAGTAATATATGTTTAATGTTTTTATTTTTATCTAAGTAATACATGCAGATAGTTTTAAAAGGCAAATAGTACTATAAATAACTTTATCTGAAAAAGAAAACAACAGTAATTCAATTTCAAATTATTTTAGATGACTTTTAAACTTAACATATTTCCAAACAATTTGGATATAGTGGTACTTTGTCAATTACCAATTTTTGATATTATCTATTGACCTTCTCTTTTGATAAAAGATATTTTAGCTCTTCTACACCCTTTCTAACCTTTTGTTTGTCTATGCATTATAGTTATATCACATTTAAAAATGCATTATTTTGATTATATGCATATTATTGATTTTCATTGTCATGTAGTGTTCGGTTATTACATTTCCTTTCCTGTTCAGTTTTACTTAATGGATTATTTGTTTCTGGGAAATTTACTTTTAATTTATTCTCCTTTGTCTTTACTTTACTAGTTATAGAATTACTATTAGTTTGATTTTGGTTCTCCTGGATTTATTTTGTAGCTTTGTCTTTTTTTTTCCTGTTTCTTTTTGTTGTTGTTGTTTTCTTGATTTTTGAAAATTTTGTAATAATATACTTAATTTCAAATATCTTCCTTCCTTCCTTTTCTTTCTTTCTCCTTTTTATAACACCCTGTTCTTTTTCATGAATGCAATATGATCTCCTCTGAGGATTTTTTTTTTTTTTTTTGCCTTTATATTCTTTCTTTTTCCTAAGTTCCTTATTTCTTTGGTTTGTATGGCTTTTCTCATTAATGTAGGAAGCTTTCCTCAAATGTGTGGTGATCCTTGACTGTCTATTTGTAATTGAAACTGAGGCACTAAAAATCTGATATTGAATTTTCCCATTCCTGCATCAGCTCTTCGTAATAATTGTATTCTAGTCTATGAGATCTTTATGAATCTCTATGAAAATTGAGGTTATGTATCTCTTTCTTATTCTTATTTTAATGGAATGATTTTTATGAAAATAACATGCTGGAGAGGACTTATGCTATTTTAACATAAAAATTCTGACTATTATATTTAATGATGTAAGATTACTAATTTCCATTTCTCAGAGCTTTCCCTTCATGATCAAGTCTACTTGCTTTTACCTAACCTATCCAGAATCAAATACTGATTTCCATTTTATGAAAAAAGTCTTTGAACCTTATATTCTTAACTGTTTTTGATTTCCACATGATCTTTCAGGATTTGGTATAGCTTTCTACTTTTAAATGTTAATCTCATTAGTCTGAGGATTTTTATCATATGACAACCACTTGTCTTCTTCATTTCTCCGAATATTTATTCATTAATTAAATTAGTAAGGTCCAACAGAACTTTCTACTATGATGGACATGACCTATACCTGCACCATCCGATATGTTGGCTACTCACCAAATGTGATAATTAAGCCCTAGAAATTGGCTAGTGTGACCGATGTACTGAATTTTCAAGATTAATTTAATTTTCATTAATTTAACATCTAGTAGAAGCATGTGACAAGTGGCTACCATATTAGACTTTACAACATTAAACAAATATTTAACGAGTGCCTACAGGTGTGTCAGTCACTCTTCCCGAAACTGGAATATATCAATATGCAAACTGGACAAAGAACCCTGCCTTTTGGAACCTTACATTCTAGTAGGGAAGACAGTCAATAAAATAGAAATAGCAAATGCATAGATTATGCCATATGTTAAAAGGTGCTAAGTGTTACGGGAAAATGAAAAGAGATTTTCAGGTAAGTGGAAAGAGTGCTAGATGCAGGGGTGGGTAGCTGAAATGTGGCAAATATTCAGCAGAAGAAATCTTTCACTCTATTAGAAGAGGTGAAAGTATTGACTTCCTCTAAGCACCATTACTACTTCCTGCGTGTGGGATAAACTCTTCCACCTTGCTCTAGCCACTTTGAGTTAGAGAGTTTCGCACTTGCAATGAAAAGAATTCTCTTCAGTTGATGTTAGCCGATATTAATCATATTAGAGTTAAGAGAGCTCTCCCTTCCAATAATTTGCAATATATGTTGTTAAAATATTTTTCTACTCGGTCTTCAGTTAAATTTATTTATAACTTAATAAAATTTAAGTAATTTAAAGGATATTTAATGATACAAACCTTGATATGTTTTCATTCAGTGATATACTTTTATTCACTTCCTTGAAAATCACTGTAAAAAGACTTCATAATGGTGGTATTTATATTCTATAGCCATACAACAGATATATGTTGTTTTAGCCTCTTCCATCCATTCATCCTTCTCTGGTTTAAAAGAGCCTGAATATTCCTTCCCCACTCTCAGTCTTGTGGTTTTGGAGGGGTTCTGGGAATGGGCATGTGACCTGGACCCTGCCTCAGTGAGTGCATTGGTGATTTTTCAGGGACAGGGACAAACACAATTCTGCCCAGGGAAAGTCAGGCCCGGGATTTCAGGATGAAACTGTTTGCAGAAAGGGAAGTTCTCTTTTCTTCTGCCCCTGAACTTAAGAGGATACTGAAGCTTGAGCTACTATCATCATCTTGCCACAATGAGAAGCCTGAAAATGGAGTCAATATAAAAGGAATGTTGCAGAAAGATAAGAGGAAAAACTAGTTCTTGTCTATATTATTGGGGCTTTTTCAGTTACACAAATCAACAATCCCCCCACCCCCTTTACTCTAGTCCCTTTCAGTTAGCTAGTTTTGATTTGCAATGAAAAAAAAAAACACACACATTTCAGCTGATGTTAGGGGAGATTATAATCACTGCCGTAGAGTTAGGAGATCTCAGTTCCCATCTTAACTCTGCTTTTAATTATCTGTGTGACTCTGAGCCAAACACTTCATTCTCCAGACCTCACTCTAAAATATGGGAGTTAGATGAGGCAGTCCAGTTATATCATTCTACGAAGCAGCTCATATGTGAGCATGTGACAAAACAGTCCAAGACAGGCCCTGAAGTTCTCCCACACCACAACACTGCAGCCTGTCTTCTGCCAGCTGTTCACACAGGAGGAGCCAGGACTCATTTGCACCAGTGCCTGATTTAACTCTGCTCAAGTGTTAGTGCCTCCTGCTAAAACAATCGTTAAGTGTCTCTGGGACATGTGTTAGAGCTTGCCCAGAGCTGCTAGGATGGTCCAGCACTGAGCCAAAATATGCCGTTTCCAGGGGAAACCTGGCCATATGGATTGCTTCATTTCTATGCTTTGAAAATGTCACATTTGTTTTTCTATTTTGGACAATTGCTGTGAAATGGCTTCTTTAAAGAATTCTCAATAATGAGTCAATTAAAACACTCTTTTGAGAAATGTTGACTGTGTTTTAAAAATTGAGTAAATAAGCTTAAGAAACACACATTCCCATTCACTGTTAAGCTCAGAGAGCTGTAGCTTCAGTGAGATGAGGGAAGACTAAGATCTGAGCATATGGGCTCTAAAGTCAGGCTAGTTTTTTAAAAAATCTGGCCTCACCTCTTACAGGTTGGGTGAATTTGGGCAAACCACTAAACTCTTCCAAGCTTCAGTTGCCTCTTCTATAAAACTGGGTTAGTAATATTATATATCTTTTAAGGTTCTTATGAGATTGAAATGAGTAGAGTGCCTGGCATTTAAGAACCAGTTATTAGCACACATAGCAAAAGCAAACAGATATATTATATGCTATTCATTATATAATATGTTCATTTTATATATGTGCACACATACATCTATATATATTTGATATATATATCAAATTTGTCATATACATGCATACATGTATGTATTTTATGTGTATTTATATGCTGTCTCTATCATTTGAAATTTAAATGTGTCATTCTGTTATTATTTCTTATTGTTATTTCACATACATAATTTCAAAAAAGGTGAAAATTCCAAAAGAAGTAAAAATTCCAGAAGTGCCTTGCTATATGGTTTTCCAAGTAAATTATCTGGATTGTCCCTCTAAATGGATTATAGTAACTAAATAATTTCCAAATTTTGCACCTCATATTCTACAGTGAAGATAAAGCTTATAAATCCATCTTAAACACTGGTGTGCCCACATAACATCTGACTGGAAGTTCCAAAGATCAAGGCAAATATAAAAATATGATATTTTAAGATACACCAACTCTACTGACAACAGCTGCATATATTTGTTGTATTTTCAAATGGCAGCAAGAACTTGGATTCATTGTTTTATTTCTCGGTAAAATATCAGTCTGTTATTGAGAGTAATAAAAAGATATTGTCTTATAAGATGATGTTACTTATTGAGAAATAAAAAATGTACATAATAATTTAACCCATTTAGCCTGTGAAAATCCAAAGATTTCATTAAATTAGTTTTCTATTTCTAACTTTCTGCTTCAGTTTTTATAAACTATGTGAGTATGGGCTAACTTGCAAGTCTTAAAGGCACATATAGTTGTGGACATTTTATAATTGTTATTTTCATACCTGAATAACAAATCCCTTCTATAAATTTCCACAGCTAGTGTCTGAAGAATTCTGGATCTATTTTCAGTAACTTCTGCTGAATTGCTTCTCGGCCTTTTGACTAAGATCAAGTGTAATAACTAATGTTGACCACAAAGTTTCAAATTGGCAATTCAAAAGCTCTAGTCAGTTCTATCATGTTAACATTTTTAAGAACAGGCAATAAAAATGGTATAAAACTTTAGAACTTACAAATTCACATCATTTACTAAAATTGATTAAATGAACTTAGTTTTACAGTCAACACACATACTTCCCTCAAACTATTCGGTTTGCCTATGTGAGTGAAGAAAGAAGTGAGCTGAATATAAAAAGAATTTGAGGCAAACCCCCAAACAATGAAATAGGATTTGGAAATAATAATGTGTGGAAGAATTGTAAAAGTTGAGAAAGAAAAGGAAATTGTATTAAGCAACAATGAAAGAAGATAGGAATTTTAAGTTTTGAAAATTTCAATTATGTTACAGAATGATATTTATGTTAAATATAATATTTGACAATAATATTTTACTATGGCCAAGTTATTTTTTTGTTTTGAGGCCGGAATGCAAAAGTTAAACTTTGGATATAACTTGAAAGCTTCATTTATAAACTCCGATTTACTTTTTAAAAAAAAGAGAAAACATCTTTTAAATTCATGGCACAGTTGGTTATATTTCTAAATAAGATTATGGTAACTCTAAATTTCCATTCCACCCAATGTGCACAAGGTTGTCACATGAATATATAATATATGGTTGTCTTCTGGAAATCTCCATGTTTCTGCATCAAGGAAAGCGATAAAATATCTAAAGTTTGGACTCTTTCCACCTATAAAGTTCTATAAACTGGCATGGTGCCTGGCAGAATCCTCCTCAGGGGAAAAATATGAAAATTTATTATTTTTTTTACCTTTCATGTCTAAAGTTCATCTTTGTCCCTCTCATACAGTCCTGACTGTTCAGGGTTTCACACATTTATGAAGCACCTCTCAAATAGTAGACGTCAGTTCTAAGCACTGGATTTACAAAGAGAACTAACAAATGCCCAAGCTTTTTAACCTATTTGCCACCCCCTTCTATCTGAAGAACTGCTCATCCTTTAAGTCTCAGTTGGAGGATTCCTTCTTTCAAGAAGCTTTCTCTGGGATCCCTGGGTCACACTGATAGTGCTATGGCTCCCTTTATCTTTCACTAGATTCTAGATTCTGTACAGTTAGCAGAGCACTGGTAACACTTTAGTACCCTCCTTTGCTTATATGCCTCTTTTCCTATTAAGGTTCACATGTCCAGGATTTGCAGACTATATGTTATTCGAGTTCAACTCTCCTAACTAGCACCATGTTTACAGAAAAACAGACATATTATTTCTTTGAGTGCAAGATAGAATGAATGAGCTCACAGTTTAGTCTATTTCTACATGAGAATACTCTCTCCTGGAATGATCCCACCTTTGTGAGCTTTAAGACTTCCTAAACGCCAGAAGAAAAAAAAAAGTACGTATTCTCTTCACTCTGAGCCTAATTCCAAACGTTAATTAATTTACTACTGTGCACTTTTAAAATTTGTTATATTGTACTAATTATAGATTCATAGGAAGTTGCAGAAATAGTCAGAGAGGTCCTCTGGACAGTTAGCCCAGTTTTCCCTATTGTTAACATCTAATATAACAATAGCAAAATATCAAAAGGAGAAAAATAGAGGCTGTTACAAAGTAACATTTTATCATACGTGTAGATTTGTGTAGCCACCACGGCAATCAGATACAGAACTATCCCATCACCACAAAGATCTCCCTTGTACTACCCTTTTACAGTTACACATGCCCCTTCACCATCTCTAACCCCTCGTTAACAATCATTTTGTTGTCCATCTCTATAATATTGTCCTGTGAAGAATATTATATAAATGGAATCATATATACCATTAACACATAATTCCATTGTTCATATATAACTTATCACAGCCATCTCTTGACATTTTACCAGTTCAAGCAAAGAGTAGAAACCTTACTTCCATTTAAGTTCTTTTGCACTCCCCCAATTATAATATATTTGTCTTAAATATTTCTTCAACTGATATTTAGAACAGAATCAAATAGTGTTATAATTTTGGCTTTACTGTAAAATATAATTTAGGAAATCAAGAGGAGAAAGAAATGCATTACATTTACTTAGATTTTACATTTTCTCTTGTTCTTTCTTTCTTCCTGATATTCTATGGTTCTTTTATCTCTTCCTTTCTTTTTAGCGAACTTCCATTAGCTATTATTTTAGGGCACTAATTTCTCTTAGTCTTCCTTCATCAAATAATGTTTTGATGGTTCCTTCATTTCTGAAGAGTATTCTCATTGGACATTGGATTCTGGCTTGACCGTTCTTTTCTTTCAGCACTTGAAAAATATTGTACTTCTTCCTTCTGAACTCCATATTTTGTGCTGAGAAGTGAGCTGTCATTAGGATTGTTTTTCTCCTATAGATAAGGTGAAATTTTTCTCTCAGTACTTTCAAGATTTGTCTTTGTCATTAGTTTTCAGATGTTGATATATCTTGTCATGAATTTCTTTGGGTTTATCCTATTTGGGGTCTACTCTACTACTTGGATGTGTTGGTTTTTGTCCTTTCCCAAATTTGGGAAATTTTTGGATACTAATTCTTTGAATGCTTTTTCCCTCCTTCTGGGACTCCAACAGGAATGTTAGGTCTCTTGTTATAGTTCACAAGTTTCTGAGGCTCTGATTATTATTTTTTTTCTGGTATATTTTCTCTATATTGTCCAGATTGTGTAATTCCTATTGTTATTCTTCAAATTCGTTGATTCTTTCCTTTGTTTTCTCTATTCTGCTGTTGAGTCCATCCATTGGGATTGTATTTTGGTTATTGCATAAATTTCCATTTGGATTCTCTTTATATTTTCTATTTGCTGAAACATTGCTTTTAAATTTGTTTCAAGCATGTTTGTAATTGCTTGTTGAAGCATTTTTATAGTGGCTGTACATTTGTGTCATCTTGGTGTTGGCATCAGTTGATTGCATTTTCTCATTCATGTTGTCATTTTCCTGTTTCTTGGTATGATGAGTGATTTTTTTTTATTGAATCCTGTTCACTAAGTCTATTGGTATTAGGTTTTAAGACTGAATCTAATTTAAATCTATTCAGCTTTCTCTGACACCATGTTGCAGCGGAAGGGCCGCATCACCTCATTACTGCCAAGTGGAGGTAGAAAGCCATATTCTTTAATTAGCTTCTGTTGGTTCCCTGGAGGAGGAGGGGCTCCTCATTACTGCTGGACAAAAGTAGGAGTTCTGACTCCCCACTAGGCTTCCACTGATACCACCCTGGCTGGTAGGGGCACCAGTCCCTTGTTACTGCTTCCCCAGTGGCCTCTGCTGCCACTGCAGAAGTGACCTAGGTCGTGGTGAAAATTCTGAATTTCTATTAGACCTCCTCTGACATTACACCATCAGGAAAGGTAAGGCATTCTCTTTACAGCCTGGGGAGGAGGAAGTCCAGGCTCCCCATGTTTTATCCACTCATACCATAGTGGTAGGAAGGGGAACCTCATTACCACCTTGGGAGGATGAAAGTCCTGGTTTCCTACTTAGCCTATTCTGACACCACTCCAGTTGAGGGGTTGGGCCACCTCATTACAGTCGGGCAAGGATGGAAGTCTAGCTTCCCTACTTGTCTTTTGCAAGCTGGGTCAGGATGGCTCCATACTGTCATGTTTGGCTGGAGTAGTGTGGTTATTGTTTAAAAGGGTTTTGTCTCAAAAGGCTGACCTTTTACTTGTCTTTAGGCTACAATGATCTGTCTTTTCATGGGGCTTTTTTTTTTTTTATCTGAGCATGCTTGTGTTTCAGGGTTGTTGGCTTCTTTAGCACCCAGTCTAGTACATATGAAGTAGAAAAGAAAAACAGGAAATTTGCTGCTGTGTTTTTCCTCTGGTCCTAAGGTGCCTAGCCTGTTTGCCTTCTTCTCTCCACTTTTCAGAGTATTCTTATGTTTGTTTCATATATAATATCTATAGTTCTTAGCTGTACTTAGTGATAAGCATAGGAAAAAGTTTTTATCCATGAAAATGTTAAATATGTTTTTAAAAATATATTTTAAAACAACTAAGAAGTGGACTTTAAAAGCTTAACACTTTTTCAATTATGTTAAAGAATAATAACTACAGAAAAAAGAAATAAGCCAATACACACACACACACACACACACACACAAACACATACACAAGCACTGCATTCATGATTGGGTGACTTAACATCAAGATGCAATTTTTTTTACCTAATTAGTGAATTCACTGCAATTCCAAATCTCAATCCAGTTGGCTTTTTAAAGTAATTTCCCCAAAATCTAAAAATTTAAAGAATCATGATAGAAAAAAGAGGAAACATGGATGAATCTCCAAACAAGTACACTAGATATGCCACAAGGCCTTAGTGATTACATTTGTAAAAAGAAAAGGGAGGAAGGGAGAGAGGGAGAGGGAGAGGTAGGGGAGAGGGAGAGGGAGAGTCCTTGTGGCAATGGCATAGGAACAACGGAACATCATTAATAGAATCCAGAAATGGGCTCATGAATATATGGGAACTTTATCACACAGAAGACACCATAAATCATTGGGGGGAGTGATAAATTATTCAGTTGATTGTGTGGGGAAAATTGGCAAACTTAAAGAGGAAAATATAGTTGACTCTCTGTCTTATATCACTTACAAAACTGAACTCTTGATATATCAGAGGTCTGAATGAATCAATAGCTGTATGATTAAAATAAGAATTTTTCTCCATGGACATAATTAACAGCCTGGTGATAACCTATCAGAAACCATTTATAATGTCAAAAAAAAAAACAGCAGAGATTTTTTTTATTTATAACATACAAGAAAGAAACAAAAAGAGAAATGTATTAGTTTCCTAGGTTGCTTAAAGCAATAATATGAAGTGTTTGGGCTTAAGCAATGTGAGTTTGCTTACGATACATTCATTCCAACACAATATCCCAAAAGCCTTAAATCATTTCAGTATCAGTGTGAAGTACGAATCTCATCAAAATCAGTTATAGGTGAGGTCTATCCTGGAGCACAATTTCCCTCAGTCTGTGGACCTGTGAAACCTAGAGAACAAGTTATCTACTTCCAATATACAGAGGGACAGGCATAGGATAAACATGTCCATTCCAAAGGGAAAAATTGGAAGGAGAACACAGGTCAGGGTCCCAAAGAATTCTGAAACCCTACAGGGCATGCTTCTTTCGATTTCAAGGTCTGAAAGTTATTTATGGAATAATGTTTTGTCCTCTGGACCTAATGAAGCAGTGGTCCCACCCTTTCCAAATGCTTACGCCATGCTCACCCCAAATACTGGGATGAAGGTTCCACTCTTGTAAAGCATCAGGATGACAGCCAGGCTCTGAGTTCTACCTTTTTCAAATATTGGGTTGTGGCCAGACTCTCCACAATCCCCCAAGCATCTGAGAAAATTAGGGTGGTAGCACTCTTCCTGAACAATGTGGTAGAAGGCCCTCCCTCTGCTGGTGCCAGGGCCCACAGCCTTTCCACACACATGGGTGGGCTCTGCCTTTTGGCATGAAAAGATATCTTCTGGTACCAAAATCTGTTTTAGTTTTCTAGGCTGCTTAAAGCAGTACCTTGAAATAGTTCACCACAAGCAATGGGAATTTATTTGCTTACCATTAAGAGTCTAGGAAAATGTCCAAATCAAGACATCATCAAGGCAATGCTGTCTTCCTAAAGACCAGCTGTGCCAGCAATCCTTGGCTCCTCTGACACATGGCAGGGCACATGGTGGTATCTGCCGGTCTCTCCCTTCTTTTCTGGGTTTCTTTGCTTTCAGCTTCTTGCTACTGTTACTTTCTCTCTCTCTGTAACCATCCCATTTATGAATGGCTCCAGTAAGAGGATTAAGACCCCCCTGGGCCACACTTTCACTGAAGTAGCCTCATCAAAAGGCCCTACTCACAACAGGTTTATACCCACAGGAATGGATTAGCTTTAAGAACATGATTTTCTGGGGTACATACAGTTTCAAACCACCACAAGAAATAAAGAAAAAATAAAGCAAAATTGAAAAAGGTTAGGCAATTAACAGAAATATGAATGCAAATCGTCAAGAAATATATGGGCAAAGGCTCAGTGTCAGAGTTAGCATGGAAATGCAAATTATAAGCACAGTGGGAATATTGGTATAGGGGATGAGAGCTATAATGTATTGCTGTAGAATTGTAAATGAAAACAGCCATTCCTGAGAGCATTCTGGAAGAACCGAGTAAAATTTTATACATATACCCTCTATGACAAAGTTAAATCCCTTTTCAGAAGAGTAATTCTTTTACAAATCAATTAGGGAAGGTCGGAGTTCATCACTACCTTATGGTAATTCAATAAGTGAGGTGTCCATTTTGAGGAAATGAACATTAAATGTGCTGAGTGTACAACAGGAAAACTATACATTCAATAGAACTTGATGTACCCAGCAAGATGAATATATTTTAATAATGTAGGCCTGAGGAAAATTTTTAAAAAAAGAAAGATCTGTGGCACAATATCATCTATGTGAAGTAAAAACACAGGCACACACAAAACAACCTATAGATTTTATTATAGCTCTGGACACCAGAGATCCTAATTAAATTTTATAGATAAACTAAGGAGTCTAAGAACTCAGTTATGTTTTGTCCAATTTGTAACTGAAACAAAATAGAGGCAAATTATGCAGCACTTGGAAGATGGGATTATTTAATTGGGGAAATTGCCAGACACGTAATAAAAAATAAGTCAAGCACAGACCAGTCAAGCATGCAGCATAGAGTTCATCCAACAGAGGTGGGAAAGTATACCCTGTAGGACAAAACTGCACGAATGGTCCATGTATTAAAAACACTAGGGTTTTGGCCTCCAGAGACTTGTTTGTACTTTACAGCTTAAAAATATGCAGTTTGTGAGAATTAATGATATCTCTTGAAACAATATTTTTAAATGGATTAATTTTATTTGAATATACTGTTTTGGAAGACAAAGAATGCTTCCCATCTTGCCCAATTAAGGTAGGAAAATGTTGTTATTATTCCCTTGAGTTACCAACCTACTTACGATAGGGTGGATTGTGCTACTGGCATCTACTGGGTAGAGACCAGGACACTGCTAAATATCCAACAATTCATAGGACAGGCCCATAACAAAGAATTATCAAGTACAAATGTCTACAGTGCCATTGTTGAGAAACCCTGCTTTATGATATTCTATCAATATATTTATATCATGCTGATCTTAAAAAGAGCTTTACAGGAGAAACCTAGTACAGGTAAACCCTCCTACATTTGTTTTACAGATATTATAGTTTCAAATACATACACGCAATCTTTCATCCATCCATTAATCCATTTGTCTGTTTTTCATTTACTCAACCAATGTGCACTGACTGCCTACTCTGTGTCAAGAGTCACACCACACACTCCTAGACCAAGGGAGAATAAGACCTAGTCATTGCTTTGGAGATTAATCTCAATTTAGTCTGGGAGACATGCCAAAAAGTGTTACTAAACATAGCACGCATATATACAAGGGAATCTTAATACTCAATAAACTTCATTATTTAATCAGTTTAGCATTTTCTCAAAAATTCATTGCTCTTTATTTTTCTTTAAGAGATTCTGAAACGTGTGTGTCCCATCTGTTAACATGCCATAGGGGATGGTCAGCACAATGACACATGTATATACAAGGTGAGATTGGAGGCTCAGGCTGGAAAAGCAGCATGAAGAGGGCAAGTTTTAGTGTATATGTGTGGCCAAAGTAAAAATCCCTCACTATGTTAAAGGATTTGGAGAATCAAAGGAAGGAAGGTATCATCTTACATGTCAAAGAGAGGAAAAGGAGGAGAAAATGGCCCATAATGTATTCAATATGTGCTTCTGTGGATTTGGAAAGTCTCTGCAAAGGGGACAGACTCTTTCCTACTTACTTCAAGAACCACGCAGCAAAGTTTTCCTACTACAAATCGTCTCCATTCTGGTTCATTTCTTTTCCACATTTCTAGAAATTAAGTATGAAAGTTGCAGCTCAAATTTATGAGTGATGTTATTCATTGTTTTGTTTTTGGAAATAACTTCTTTGAGATAAATTTACCACATGGGAAGAGGAACTCAAAAAAAAGTTGTAATGATTTTGCTTTCTTCAGGCAGAGTAAGTCTCAAGTAAGAAATCTTTGGAGAGGAAGTGGGGCAGGAAGCTGAGACCCTGTTGGAGCCAGCCAGGCAATTCCCAGACCCTCCTGAGGAGGAATGATGAAAAATTCTTTACCCAGAAATGCCACAGCCAGGAAAGTGCTGACTTAAAGAAATTTTCTAAGATTGAAAGATACACTGTGTTCCTCGGTCTGTGTAATGATATGGTCCACATGTTTGCTGATGGTATTCTCTTTGTTTTTAATGACAGACTAACTGAAACACTAATGTTCTTGCCTCAAAAGAACATGTGATTCAAAGCAGTATGAGAAAAATGAATTCAAGGATTATATTTGTGTGTCATAATTTGATGTGTTCCTTAAACATTTTACTGAATAGTGTCAACTATATGTTAGAGATTTTGAAATAACATGGGCATCTGGAATAATCTGTATATGTATTTTAATTTTTTCTCACTGGGAAAGTCATAAACGTTCTTTCAGTTTCTTCAAATGGATAGACATGGATTTAGAAACATTCTCATGCATTAGAGAAATTGCTCCTGTAAGTTAATTTCTACTTTTTAAATTGCATTTCCAAAATGTTATTTTCAGAAAATACCTTTAGTGCCAATTAAATGTCCTCTTATTTAATTGTGTAGATCAGTGTGTCATTCTATTCAAATATGCTTCCATATGAACAAGATAAATTCATCTGGCACATCAAAGGCTTCCAGAGAAGGCAAGGTAAAAGCTAAAATATCTAACACCCTAGAATATCATATGCACAGAAGGAATAATTAAATGTGCAAGGAAACCTCTGATGCCAAAAGGCAGATAAAGAAAGCAAATAATTTTCACATTTGTAATATAGTTTCCAAGATGTGCAAATCCCAGGAAGGAAAATATATATGTCATGTGCCGATGTAGTTCATAAACTATTTTTATACCCAAGAAAAACTGTTAGAAATGTCATGACGAATGACAAGAATAAAAAAAAACATAACCCAGATGTCCAAGTCATCACATCCCCATATGCCTAAGATCAGTAGAAATTATGGTAGAAGAAGCAGAAAGGGAACACATGATTCCTCCCCTGGATTAGCACTCTCTGAATCATGCTGCCAATTTCTTTTTTATTATTTTTTTCTTAAATGTTTATTTTGTCTGATTATGAAAATGATATGCGTTCACTGCAGAAAATTTGGAAACACATAAGCAATGAAGAAAATAAGGCGTAATGTTAACATCCAGTGTTTATCCTCCAAAAACATTTTCAGTTTAGCATTAAGCTAAAGAATGACTGTCAGATGGCAGTTCTGACTCTGCAGGACTTCTCAGTGAACTTGGACCCTGGACAGCCTTTGTC